>RYZW01000564.1:0-16811 GCA_004367215.1 Colletotrichum trifolii
ATATGAAATCTATACTAGTTATTTTAATATAAATCTCTAAAATAAATATATTCTTAGTAATTCTTTTATTTTTAATAGAGGAGTAGTATATAAGATTACTATAGAAGTCGAACTAATTATTACTAATTACTATCTTTTAGCTTAGGATTATTATTAATCCTAGTTAAAATAAGAAAGCAGTATTCTTAGTAAAAAAGCTATTAATAAAAGTATAGAAATATATTTTTGAGAAGTTAAGTAGTATAAAATTAAAGTTATAGTTGAAGTGTTTAATTTACTATTTAAAATACTTATTTAGAGTAGTAGTATTATTAGGAGAAGGTTATTACTCTTATATAGTATATAAGAGGTTGAATAATACTTTAGGTTAGTATATCGAGGTAAAGTATACTCCCTATGGGTATTATTCAATATATACTTTTTTGAGTACTTTAGGTAAAGTATAGGTATTAAGGAGTACTAGCTTTTACTTTTAGTATTTTTAGTATAAGTAGAAAGCATTACTATTAAAGCTTAAAATACTTCTATTAAATACTAGAAAAATAATTACTATAAAGGTTATTTTCAGCTTTACTTTAAATAAGGCTTTTTAGAGTTCTTTATTTTTATAGTATAAGAAAGTAGTATTAGAAAAGTTAAAAGTATTATTGGTTTATATATTTATTAAGCTAAAGTTATTATTGGTATAATATAAAATAAACAAAGATAAGTTATATATAGATATTTCTATTTATAACTACTCCTTATAATATTTAGAATAAATTACTTACTAGTAAGTATTAGTTTCGGCAAAGCTATACAATAGCTTAATAATAATTATTATAGAGTTTGAAAAATATTACCCTTTAAAGTAGGATAGTAAGTTAACTATAATATACTTTATAAGCTCTATTTTAGCTTAAGTATAAGCTTAAGTAATATCTCAAAACTATATTATTATACTTTTATACTAGAAGAAAGCTAAAGCTATAGCTAAAATTAATTATTAGCTACTCTATTAGATTATTAGCGATTACGTTAATATTTCAAACTTACTATTATTTCTAAAACCCTAGATTATAAAACATAACTTCTTATATATTTTATTAATATTTCTATTCTTGATCTTATTAATAATATATAACTTGAGACATTTATAACTTTTATAGAGGATAAAGTTAAATCTAATAACTTTAATAATATTATTAGTAATAATACTCTTAACCTCTTTTTTAATTAATTCCTCGAATAGTAAGCCTAGTATTACAACAATACCTTTTTATAGAAGGTAAAAAAGAGAGCTATATCTAACTGTTCTTTAGCTATAAGGTATACTATAAAATAAAGCTTATAGTTAAATTTCTAAACTTGAGTAGTAATTAGCTAATACTTAAAGTTAAGAAATATGTAATAAATATTACTAATAACTTGAAGAAATAAAGGATTATTACTAATAGTAATAGAGTTACTACTATATATAATAATAGTATTTTATAGTATCTAATAAGTATTCTAGGGCTTTTTAGGGATAATAATAGATAAAATTAGGATATTACTATAAAAGTATATATTTCTTTAGTAATATTAGGTTTCTAGTAGGAGTTCTAGTATTAAAGCCTAGGATATATATGAGGTAATTGTTTATATTTAGTAATATTACTATGAATAGTATTAGTAGGAGTATTTAGTTATCTTTGAAATATAGTTTTATAGTTATTATTTAAAATCTTCAAGGATTTTAAAAGAATTCGAGAATATATATCTCGTTATAGGTAGTAATAAAGTAAAAGGGGTTTTACTAACTATATTTCTCTCGCTATATGCGTATAAGAGACTAAAGTAGGAGGGTTGCTATATATGAAATATTAAGGCTATTATATATTACTAAAGCTATATTAATAGCGTATTTAGTATAAATATAGTATACTACTTCTATTATTTTCTAAATAGTATAGGTATAGGTAATAATATCTGGGGAAAGAGTAGAGTAATCTATAAGGCGTGGGTATATATTAAAAATAAGTAGTATAAATATAAGGCTATTTAGTTTAGTAGTATCGTTGATCACCTTATATACTACTTAAAAAGATATTTCTTGAGTTGTTCTAGGGATTTCGTTATGATAAATCTTATATATATAGCGGAAGAAAACATAGTAGTATTTAATTTTACTAATACTATTATATACTTCAATAAGTACTATTTAGATTATTGATTTTATAGTTTTTATTTCTAATCTAAATTTTTTAGATCGAAATATTATACTTATATTAGTAGTAATGAAATCTAGAGGGTTTTGGTAAGAGTTGATCTAGTATATTTTAAGGGTTTCCTACGTTACTTTTACTGAGATATTTAGTAAAAAATAAGTAGTGTTGAAAATTATAGTAGTATTAATAATGTGGAGTATAGGGTAGTTGTTAATATAGATAATATTAATAATAACTTTAAAGTTAAACTTGATATTCTTTTATATAGTAAAACGAAAGTAAGAAGGGGTAGTGCTACGTATCTAGTACTAGTAGTAGTACTACTTAAGAGCTTTAAAAATGTAATATTTAACTAGATATCCCATTTTAGTAAAGATATTATAGAGGTATGTTATAACTAGGTATCTGAATTAATAGTAGAATTTCCGTATTTCTAATTCTATAAAATATATAGAGGTAAATATTTTCTTTTTATTAAAGAGTATTTATAAATATTTTTATTTTTAAATAACTAATATAATTTTTTTATTTTAGTATAGGTTATTATAGTTAAATCCATATATAGGGTGAAGAGCTTAGATACCATTCCAGGTACAGAGCAAAAGTAACCAAATAGTTTATTATACATATTGTCGAATATTATACTAAAGTAATTTATATCTATGAAGTAGAGTAAGAAAAAAGTATTATATAGTATTATATAAAACGTAATAATACTAAGTAGTATGGGAATATTAACTACCCTAAGTATTATTAACGGGGTAATACTACTGAAGTTGATTATAACTAGTTTACTTTATAGAGGTATAAGAGTTATAGAAGGGTTAACTATTTACTTAAAAGCTATAAACTAGGAGTATTTAGTAATTAAGAAGCTAGTAATACCTGAATTAAGTAAAATCCTTTGAAAAATAGTAGTTAAATAATAACCTTTAAGTATAAAGGTAGATATAGGGGCTATATCTATATTTTTAGCGATTTTAGGGGGAGTAGTATTTTACTTAGTCAAAGTATATAGGGTTACTTAATCTTAGAAGATTTGAGTAATTTTACTTCTATTTATAATAATAGGATTTTCATTAAAATTTACTATAAAGAATTAATTTAAGGTATTAGATATTATAGGGGTAATAGGGATATAATCCTCGAAGTTATATTATATCTAATACTAAGCGATAAGCTTTTTATACCTATTATCTCTTAGGGTATTTAGAGATTATTATTAAGGTTATTAATATTTTTATATTTAGCGAGAAAAGTCTAGTATACTACTAGAGAGAGTATTTTTAAATTAATAGTTAACTTATACTTATTATATAAAATATACTATTTTTTGAAAGTATACCTTATTAACTAGTAACCTGTTTTACTATATACATAATATTTCTTATTAGTATAAGTATATATAGAAGTTAGGGGAAAGTAATATTTACTTTAGAGTAGTAGGGATTAGTTAGGGGTATAGTTATATTTTTAAGCGTTACTTTGAGGTGTGTTATATGTATAGTTAGTCTAAAACTATTCCTCAGGTATATTACTATTACTTCTAGTATTCTAAAGGTATTATGACTTTTAGAGTATTATAGTATTACTTATAGCTAAGTATAACTAGTTATAGTAGTTCTAGGAGGTTAGTGTGGGGCTAGAAAGTACTAATTAGTATTCTAGTATGCTATAGTATATCTTTATAAGTTAGTTATAGAAGGTTTTATTAATATACTAATTAGTTCTAAATATCTTCTAGAGGTTGATAACTTTTATAATAAGTATTTTAAATATTTCTTTTTTATTCTAGTTAGGGTTTTTAGTTATTATATTCTTAAGAGTAGTATTTTGCTAGTTAGAGAAGTAAATCTAATAGATTTCATTATTTTTAAATTACTTTTTAACTTACTTAACTATCTAGTTAGAGTTAAGGTTTGAGCTAGTATTTATAAGATTATTAAAATAAAGATTATAGGCTTAATCTTTTAGTATAATAAAGAAAACTATAGTTTATATATAATATAGGATACTAAGTTTGAAATAATAGTTTCAAAAGATATAGATTTTAGTTTTAAAAATATTATAGAAATTCCTACTATACTTTATACTTTTATTATATAATTTCGTAAAGTTTATAATATAATTAGTAGATAGGCTTTTAAATAGAGGAGTAAGGGAAGTATAGGAGTAATATTTAGGATAAAGATACTACGTATTAATATTATCTTAGTATATTTCTTACTAGTAGGGGGTTTCTATATTATTCTCTTAGTAGTGGGAGTTCGCTATATTATATTACCTGGGGATTAGTAGTCTTACTAGTAGTAGTAGAGGTTATATATTATATATAGGTAATAGATAAGGCTAGGTATCTTATACGAGTAATTGAAATTACTAGGTATATTACGCGAGGTTTTTAAAAATTAACTAGGTTTTAACTATAGGTATTACGGTTTTAGTTTTAGGTTTAATACTATAGGAAAGTATTACAAAATCTAGTATATGAATATAGTTTTTGAGTTATTCTAAGTTATTTCTAAAGTTATATCTAAAGCTTAAGAGATATTTCTTAGGTTTATTAAATTCTTTAATAGTCTAGTATTCGAAATATTTGGATTAGGTAAAGTAGTATAGTATAAGGTAGATTCTTTCGCTATTTTTCTTAACTTTTACCCTATAGTTAATAAGGTAGTCTTGAAAATACTAAACTATATTATTATTAATAAACTCTTATATTATTATAAACTATTTATTAAAATCTACTTTAGGATAGTTAAAAAGCTTATACTTATAGATTTTTCTATATTTATACTAATTAATATAAAATATTATAAGAATAGTAATATTTTTAGTATTTATTAGTATAAATTTGTTATGTTTGATTTTAGCAAATCTCTTGAATAAATTTATATTAATAAGTAACTAAAGATAGTCTAGGATTATATATTTATTATTTAAGATTACTTAAATTATTACCTAAACTATTAATATACTAAGGTTTATTTTAGTATCTAGGTTAAAGTATAGTTTAGATATCTTAATAAAGGGGGTATAGGTTTTTTAAAAAGAGAATAATTTTTAAGGGGGGATAGGGGTTTTCAAGATATTATATAGGTCTCTTAAGTATAAGAAATATAAGATATTATAAATCTTATCTACTATAGTATTTAGTAGTATTCTGAAAAGTATTATATTTACTAAATATTCTCTAGTATATACTAAAAAGTATTATATATATTTGTAGTATTTTATAGAGTACAATTAGTATATTAACTTAGAAGTACTTTACTAGGGATAAAAGTAAAGTAATACTTATAAAGTATCTAAGTTAATATTTATAATTTCTCGTTTTATTTAAAGTTTCTAGGTAAAAGTCATAATTATTTCTTCTTATATAAAAACTCTACTAATCTATAGTATAGTAGTAATAGATAAGTTAACTACTAATTAGTATTAGTTTATCTAGAGGGTAACATATACTATATATAATCTCGTTATATAAATATAAAAGGGTCTAGTATTCGTTATTTTTCTTGTTATATTATATACTTATATATAGGTATATAAGGCTCTAGATCTATAGTATACTATAGTACTTAGCTATAGCTAGTAATAGGTATTACTAGGGGGGATAAGGGTATATAGTTACGTATACCCTATACCTATAAGGCGTATAGATATATATACTAAATACGTATAGAGGCGTATACGCCTCAGGCGTTAACGTATACCTTATAGTATAGCGTTACCGATAATAAAAATATATTTTAGAGATATAACGTAGTATAAAGTAAGAATCATAGTTAAAATACTTAGTTTATTATTTAAAGTATTTACTAAATATAGAAGTATTACTAGTAAAGGATTATTATTTTTATATAGTATAGAAAAGGTTGAATAGTACTTTAGGCTAGTATATTAAGGTAGAGTATATTTTATATTTATATTATTTAATATATATTTTCTTAGGTATTTTAAGTATAATATATATATAAAGGAATACTTATTTCTATTTTTAGTATTTTTGGTATAAATAGGAAGTATTACTATTAAAACTTATGATATCACTACTTAATATACAAAGATTATTTCTATAAAAGTAACTTTAAGCTTTATTTTAAATATAGTTTTTTAGAGTTACTTATCTCTATAATATAAGGAAGTAGTATGAAAGAGAATAAGAATATTATCTATTTATATATTTATAAAGCTAAAACTCTTATTAGTAAAATATAAGATAAAGAAGTATAAGCTATATATTAATGTCTTTATTTATAACTACTTTTTATAGTATCTAGAATAAGTTACTTATTAGTAAGTATTAGGTTTAGTAATGTTATATAATAGTTTGATAATTATTATTATAGATCCTAGAAAATATTGTTTTTTGTATCAAAAAAGGATTAGCTATAATATACCTCGTAAGCTTTATTTTAGCTTAAATATAAATTTAAATAATATCTTAAAACTATATTATTATATAGTTATACTAGAAGAGAATTAGAGTTGTATTTAAAATTGATCGTTAGCTATTCATTCAGATTATTAGTGATTATATTAATATTTTGAAGTTACTATTATTACTAAAACTTGACATAATAGTTTAATATCTAGCTAGCCTTTACTAGTTTATGATAATAGTAGTAGTTCGAATCCTGCGGCAAGTAAGCGTAACCGGTAGCTACGTACTTTCTAATTATATAAACTATATTATTAGGATTAATATGCTTGAGTAGTAGAGTTTATACTAGGTAAACCTTAGATATTAGTACTATCTCTATAAATCTTGTTTTACTTAAACTATTTAGAATAAAGCTTTATATAGTATATATAACTATATTTAGTTATATATAATATATACTAGATTTTACCCCCTAATTATATATAATAATCCAAAGTTTTATAATACTAAAAGGCTACTAGGCTAAGAATACGTATTATACTAAATGTATATATTTTAACTATCTAGATATCTATTCAAAATACCTTTTTAGTTCTTGAAAGAACTAATTCGTAGTTTATTTAGTATAATACTTTTTAAGTAGAAACTAGAACTTATAACCTATAAAATGATTTAAATTTTAAAGTAATTATTTACTAAAGTTTCTTTTCAGAACTTCTTTTAAGGTTACTACTAAGCAACCTTTTAAAAACTAAATAATACTAATAAATCCTTAAAATACTTAAATTAGGTATTCTTAAAGGTTTTACCCCTAGAAAGGTTAATTATAAAGAAGATTAATAACTCTTAATTGATATTATTAAAGAAATCTATATAAAAAATATTATAAACTTTATAGAAAACAGCCTAAATGTTTATATAGATTTCTATAAATTCTATATTTTAAAAGCTTAAGATTACTATTATAAGTAGTTAAACTAGACTTATTTCATAAGTTAGATCTTCAAATATATAAGAAAATACTATAATACTAGTATTACTATATAGAAGAAAATATAGTAATATAAATCATAAACCTCTAGAATTACTTTAATATTATAAGTAAACTATATTTCTAAAATACTATTTTAGTATTCTATAAGATATTCTAATTCCCTAGATTTAAATACTTTATTATAAAAGTATTAGCTAAAATATAGTTTCAGAAATAATAAGATATTATATATAAAGCTTAAATAGTTAATTATACTTTTTCTATTACTAGAATATTCTAGGTTTATAATTCTATAATTTTACTAACTTATTTATTAATTAAATCCTATATATAAAATTATTTAGTTACTTTTGCTCTATACTTAGAATAGTATCCAAGCTTTTTACCCTATATATAGACTCATCTATAGATTTTACCTAGTAATAGTATTTATACTAATACTAGCTTATAACTAGTTAAAATAGTAATAAAATTACTTATTATTATAGATAATTATACTCCTAGTTCTAATATTTAACTCCATAGTAATAGAAGACCTCGTAGTAGTAGTTAGGGAAAACTTTATTAAAACTAAGGCTTGATATATAAAGCTAAAAGTAATTATTAAGGTTATAGGGTTAAGAACTTTTTTGAACTTCTTAAAAATAGAATAAAATAGAATACTTACTTTAAGATATAAAAACTAGGTATTCTATAATCTATTGCTTTTCTATAACCTTTATAATAATACTAAAACCTCCTCAAAATCTATATAACTATTTATAACAAAATAACTACGAAATACATATAGAGATATCCAGCTATAACTATTTTAACTAAGGCTATTAATATATTAAACTAAACCTTAATAATATTATTCTAAATACTATAATTAACAAGTAACCTATAGATATTCAAAAGAAAATCATCTAACTATCTTATAAACTACTACGCTAAGCTAATAATATTAGAAACTAAGTATTAATCAGATAATACCTTAATATTAATACCTTACTATAATACTAATTACTAGATACTCTAAAATATTATAATACTATAATTATAGGGGTTTTAAAAACTATCTAACTATACTAGAAATATCTATATCTATATAAGTATTATTTATATATTAGCTATACTCGATATTAAAATTATTTACTAATAAAAGTAAACTAAATCTTACTATATTTATATAGAAATCGTAAATTAATTCATATTAGTAATAGAGAACTTTTATATTAGTAATATAAAGTCTTATCTTAGGGGTAAATAAAGTTTAGTAAAGATATTAAAATCGCGGATATTGAGGTTATAATAAATATTTAAATAGAGTACTTATAATTAGTAGTCATTAAATATCTCGAGATATTTAAATTATGCGTTAATAGCTATGAAAGCGTAAAGGCATGAAGGCGTAAGGTTATCGTGGAAGGAGTTATTATTTATTTATTATCTATGAAAAAGTTAACGTAGAATAGGTATACTAGCTACTATAGCTATAAGGGGTTTAGCCCCGGATTAACTAGGGGCTAGTTATAGTAGTTAGCGGAGAAAGGTAGGAGGGCTGAAGTTATACTTTAGGGAGTAATATATCTACTAATAGTCGTAGTAGAAAGTGAGCTTTTAGTCCCTCCTATATATAAAATTATATATTTATAATTTATAGTTATTTAGATTAATATTCTTAGATAAAGTGATTTTAACTATTATAGAAACTATACAATATTTCCTTTTAGCTTTCTAGTATAGCAAAATAAGCTATAATACTTTTAATATCTTAATAAAAACCGCTACTATTATTTTAAATATTTAAAATTATAAGAGATGTTTCTAAGGTTTAGATAAACTCCTATATTTTCTAAAATATGAATTAAATTACTTTTTAAAATACTATTGCTGTATATACCCCTAGTTAAACTATCAAAACTAAGTACTAAATACTTAAACTAAAAAGAAGATTAAATAGTTATTTATTTTAGATCTAGATTTCAGAAGAAAGATTTAAAATATTAGATAATAGTAATTATATAGCTAGCTTTCTAGCTAAATTAACTATAATACTATATAGTTATTATACTATAAAAAAACTTTGGTAATACTTTCTCTAAAAATCTTTATTTAGTTACTTTTGCTCTGTACCTGGAATGGTATCTAAGCTCTTTACCTTATATATAGATTTATCTATAAATTTTACCCGATAACAGCATTCGTGCCAATACTAGCTCATAACTGGTTAAAACGGTAATGAAATTACCCATCGTCGTGGACAAATCTCTAAAAGTCTTTTATTTTTAAACTAAATATTTTTATTTATACTTTTTAGGATATAGAGTATTTTATACTTTTTAAAAGAATTCTTATAAGAGATTATATTTAATATAGTATAAAGCTTATACTAATCAAAAATTATAGAAATGTAGAAATCTTTATTTAGACTATAAAAAATAAAAAAACTAAGTTTTATTTTTATAATATCATTTTCACCCGCTTAACGTAGTAGTTTAACGTCTAGCTAGCTTTTATTACTTTATAATAAGAGTAGTAGGTTGGAATCCTGTAGCGGGCAAGCGTGACTAGTAGCTACGTGCTTTCCAATTACGTAAACTATATAGTAACCGCTACTAGCTAGTAATGCCTACTAATAGCTATTAATAGCTAGTAACTATTAATAGCTAGCAATAGCTACCGCTACTTAGCTAGTATTAGTATTATATAACTATAATCCTTAAAGAGTAACTATAACGGATAAGCCTATATTTTCCCTTTTTATTACTTATTATATTAACTAACCACGTTTACTAGTCAAGGTTTCCTCTATAGTTTCTATAGTTCCTCAGAACTAGTAATATCTAGAGGGTAAATAAGGCAAAAGCTAACTACTAAGTATAGTTTCCTTTCAAAAGTTCCCGAGAAACATATAATTAAATAGATTAAAAATCTTTAATACAACCTCAACAATATCATTTTCTATATTATCCTACCTATAAATCTTATCTTTTTCTAGTAATTATAGAAATAGAATTACTAGTAAAATACTAGGTTAAACTACTTATCTTAACTATAGAAGGATAATTACTCTAAAATTATAACTATCAATATTTAATATAACTAGTAAATCAAATACTATCTATTAGGTATATAATATAGTAGTATTATATTCGCTTTGCATTACTCTCCTTACTTGCAGAAAGTCCTAGGTTCAATCCCCAGTATATCCACGTTTCTTTTACATTATAGTCAGTTAGCTCAGTTAGTTAGAGCATGGTACTAATATCTCATCTGGGATAGTTAGTAGTACCAAGGCCGGGAGTTCACGCCTCCTACTAATTATAACTCTTTTCCCGCTTGACGTAGTAGGTTAACATCTAGCTAGCTCTTACTATTCTAGTAGGAGTAGTAGGTTCGAATCCTATAGCAGGTAAGTATAACTGGTAAGTATATATATACCTTCCGATTGTATAGAACTTATAGTAACCACTACTAGCTATTAGCACTTACTAATAACTATCAATATTAATAGCTAGCAATTATTAATAATAATAGGTAGTAGTAGGCGTATAGCCAGCTAGTATTAGTATTACATAATTACGATCCTTAAAGAGTAACTATAATAGATAAGCCTATACTTTCTCTATTTATTAACTATTATATTTATTAACTATATTTACTACTTAAGGTTTTCTCTATCTAACAATTCCTCAGAACTAGTAGTATCTATAAAGTAAATAAAACAAGAACTAATAACTAGGTACAACTACCTTTAAAAGGTCCCGGAGAAGTATATAACTTTAAATAAATCAGAAACCTTTAATATAACCCCAAATATAACTAGTAAATCCTCAAGTATTATTTATTTTATAAAAGAATAACTATTTTAGTAGTATAGTTAGTATAATATAAGCTTTCTCCTAGATATTATTAGTATTAGTAGTATATTATAAACACTATTCAAAAACCCCTAAAAATAATAAATAGCTCTAGTACTAGTATTGAGAATATCCTAATAGAAAGTTTCTAAATTACTTTATCTTAATTATATAAGGTATTTAGATTACTAATAGTTATTTGAAATATAATAGTTATTAGTTTCTTTAAAAGATATATAAAATATATAGTACTAGTAAAACTAAGTAAGAGATCTATTATATAAAATAAAAAAATACTTTATATATTACTCTTAAGGAATATATTACTTTTAACTTCTACCCCTATTACTAAAGCTATAGTAGCTATATTCTAATTCTATTAGTTATAGATTGAACTACTAACTATTCTTAAGACTTCTATCTTATTAACTATACTAGAGCTATAATAATAGGATTATTTAAGAGTTTTATTATATTCTTGAAATAATAATATAGTATTAATATTAAAGTTTTAAATATAATCATAAAGCTTTTAAATATAAGAAGTTAAAATTGGATTTTATTTCTCGAAGTATACGCTTTAAGCTATCTATTCTATATACTTAAAACTAAAAAAGAAATACTAAATATATTAAAGTAGCTATTAAGCCTTACGCGAGAACTATAAAGTAAAGGAGTAAGCTACTTTATAATTTTTAGCCTAGAACTCTATAGCTTATAGTATTTCTTTATTTGGTTACTTTTGCTCTATACCTAGAATAGTATCTAAGCTCTTCACCCTATATATAGATTTATCTATAAGTTTTACCCGATAATAGCATTCGTGCTAATACTAGCTTATAACTAGTTAAAACGGTAATGAAATTACCTATTATCGTGGACAATTATGCCCCCGGTTCCGATATTTAACTCTATAGGGTAGGAGGGCTGAAGTCGTACTTTAGGGGGTAATATGTCTACTAATAGTCGCAGTAGAGAGCGAGCCATCGGCCCCTCCTATAGTATTTCTTTATAACTAAATATTCATATATTTTTAGGCTAGTAAATCTTCATTAGAAGTTTTATAAAACTATTCAAAAGGATAAAACTATAAGACTAGACTAAGTTTCTTTCTATACCTATATTTATAAATGTTCTATTAGAACTATAGTTATAAAACTAAGATATAACTCATTAATTTACTTTAATAAATATATATTTATTAGCTTTTTAGTAAAATATACTTGAACTAACTAATATTAAATATAAAACTTACTCTAAAATAAAGTTATAATAATTTATAATATTCTCTTTGATAAAGTATTTTCTTTTAATATAGATTTAGTTTCTTTGTAAGATAATCTTAAATAATTCAATTCTAATAAAGTTTCTTATTAATTTTTAGAATAAGTATTTATAATAGAACTCTTCGAGGTTAGCTTAATTCTTTATTGAAACCTAAGGAAAAAGCCTAATGAAATAGTTGAATATAATAAAAGATAGTTATAATAGTTCGAAGTTTGTTATCTATATAATAGCTACCCCTAAACCCTTTAAAATAAACTTTAAAACTATGAAGTTTATATTAATAATCTTTTTAGAATTACTTATTATATTCTTCTATAATTAAATTCATATAGATAAGATGATAAGAAGGCGAGGAGTTTAAGTATTTTTAGAGAAAGTTAAATATAAGAAATAGATAAAACTTCATGTGAAAGTTACTAGGAGATCTTTATTTGAAGTTATTTTTTCATTAGTATTTCTTAGTTATTTTAAGACATTCTAAAATACTTTAATTTATAGCTATAAAGTATACAAGTAATAAACTAGAAGGGGTCCCGGGGATTTAATTTTCTTAAGGATTTTAAGATATAGATATTTTAGGTTTTAACAATAAATTTTAGCTATAAAGCGAATGAGATATTAGAAAATACTTAAAATATAGGGGAATAGAGGTTTTTACTCTAGGAGTTTTATAGTAGAAGCTATTACTATTATTTATATTTTACTTGGTGGTCTTTATTTATCTATATATTAAAATAATAAAAGTAGTTAAATAAGTTTATCTTAAGAGTTATACTAAATTGTATTCTTATAATAAGGTTAGTAGGGTTCTTATAAGAGGTTTAAAGATTCTGAAGTATTACTAGGTTTATATTTATGAATGTAATAAATATAGGTATTTTTAAACATTAAAGCTTAACTAGTTATTTATAGAGATGAATAGCTATAAGATAACTATGAGACTAATATAATAAATCTAGTAAATATATCGTTTCGAACCTTTATAGTAATTATTAACTACTTTGATTTTGAATTACTCTAATATAATGAAGCTAATACTTTTATATATATAATACTTAACAGAAATACTACTAGGGTATTAAATACTAGGTAAAGTCTATTAGTTTAATAAAATATTATATAGCTTTTATAGGTTTTTTCTCTTCTAGTAATACTACTTAGAAATAGGTCTTAAGTATTTTGATTTACAACCTATAATAGGGAAACTATATTACCAACTTAAAAGGTATATCATACTCTTCTTTTATAATAAAAACTATATGTTTTTATTCCCCTTAGAGGATATTTCTAAAATACTTATATTGATCGTAGATTTCTAAAAAAAATACTATTTTCAGGGAAATAAAAACTTATCATAGTTTCTTAGTATTAAGCTTTTTAAGATTAAGTAGTATAATAGTTATAACTCTTATAAGTAATATCTATTTAAAAGCTTCTTAAGTATTTTATGAAGTGTATATAGTATATTAAGTAGTTTAAAAACGTTTTAAAAGCTTAAGAATATTTCTTATAATATAATTAAGCGTCTTATGTAGAGATTAAGTATTACTACTGAGATATTAACTTTATTAATTAAATATAGTTATATTAAGACTAGATACTATTTATATAGTAAGTTAACTATTATATTCTAATTATAAGCATTTAGATAACTACTATATAGAAACTAAATAAATAATAAAGTATTTTAGTAAAATAGGAAACTTCTATTTTAAGTTTAAGTATAAAGCTAGTAATCTATTGAATAGCTTTTTCATTACTATAAATACTAGTTTCATAGACAATAGTAATAATCAGAAGAGCTGATAAGTATATATCATATATTTCTTTAGAATTCTAATAATATAATCAACTAATAAATACAGTATTATTATTATTTTAGTAATTAAAGTAAAGCTTTTAGTATTATATTAAGTTATTTAAGAAGCTTCTTTCACTAGTTACTTTATTATTATATTCTCAGTAAACTGTATCATAAATATATTTGATAAAAGTAAACTCTATAAATTTTACTTAACTATTTAAATCTAGTATAATACCTAGTAGATGATACGTTTTATAAATACTAAAATAGTATAATTATATAGAAAGTTAAAATATATAGATATCTATAACTACTAAGTATAGTAAGAAACCTAATAGGGGTATGTTAAGGTTAAATATATACTTTTAGGGGATTTTATACTTAATAATTTTATAAAGCTTCTCTAGAACTACTAGTTCGGTATTTTTATTACTTAGATTAATATAATAAATTAGTTGAATTACTTAAAAGTATAGTAAAAAGAGGAATTTTAAGAAATTCGGGGTACTAGAAGTATAGAAATACCTAAGATATTTCCTAGTAAAGGAAAAATACCGAAATAACTTGAAAATAGTACTACTTTCCCTTTTGTAAAAGTAGAAGTTTAATAAAAACAATAGGGTTATTGAAAGACCTTCTTATGAAATATAAATAGAAGGTTTAACTAGTATTATTCGAAAAAGCTAGCTTACGGGTAAAGCCCTTAAAACTAGAAGGGTATATTAGGAATAATATTTTTAAGAGGTAAGGTTTTACTAAGTAAACCCTAGATATTAGTATTATTTCTATAAACCTTACTTTACTTAAATTACTTAAAATAGAGCTTCGTATAATATATATAGCTAGATTTAGTTACATATAATATATATTAGATTTTGCCCCCTAATTACGTATAATACATATAGCAACTACTACTAGCTATTAGTACTTACCACTACTAGTTATTGATACCTAGTAATTATTAATAGCTAGCTAGTAGTAGTAAGTACTATTAGCTAGCTAGTATTTAATATTATATAGTTATCATTTTGTAATAAGTAACTATAATAGATATAAGCCTATACTATACTTTCTTTCTATTACATATTTTCTATATTTATTAACTATTATCTTAACTAACTATATCCTACTACTTAAAATTATCTGTATTGAATAGTTCCTTAGCTTTAGTATTATCTATAGAGTATATAAAGCAAGAACTGAATACTAAGTATAGCTTCCTTTAAAGGGTCCCGAGAAGTATATGACTTTAAATACGTCAGAGACCTTTAATATAACTATTCTATTATTACTAAAACCTTAGATTATAAAGTATAATTTCTCGTAAACTTTATTAGTATCCTTATTCCTAATCTTATTAATAATACGTGACTTGAAATACTTATAATTCTTATAGGGATAGTCTTATATTAAATAATCTTATTAATACTATTAGCAATAATATTTTTGATTTCTTTTTGAATTAATACTTCAAATACTAGACTTAGTATTATAATAATAATTTCCTAATAAAAAGTAAAAGAGAAAGCTATATCTAATTATTTTTCAACTATTAAGTATACTATAAAATAAGGTTTATATTTAAATACTTAAGCTAGAATAGTAATTACCATAAGCTTTAGAGATATAACTATTAATAGTAATATATTAGGGATACTATTTATTATATAGGTAAGTAGGGTATTATCATTACTAGTAGTAGTAAGGTTACTATTATATATAATAAAAGTATTTTATAGTATTTACTAGGTATTCTAAAACTGTATAGGGAAAGTATAGATAAAAGTAAGGTATAATTATAAAAGTATATATTTCTATATAATATTAGACTTCTAGTAGTAGTATTAAGCAAATAATTAAAATAATATATACTAGTATTTTTAAGTATTAGTATTATAAGAGGAGCCGATAGCTTACTCTCTACTACGACTATTAGTAGACATATTACCCCCTAAAGTATAACTTCAGCCTTCCTACCCCCCTTACTAATTACTATAGCTAGCTTCTAGTTAATCTAGGGCTAAACCCCTTATAGCTATAGTAGCTAGTATACCTGCCTTATATTAACCTTTTCGCAGATAATAAATAACTAATAACNTTTATTAAGAAACCTAGTAGAGGTATTAGGTTCTATATAGACTATAGAGCTTTAAATATAATTATAAAAAAAGATAGATACCTATTACTTCTTATATTAGAAACCCTCTAGAGAGTTACTAGTACCTACTAGTTTACGAAGCTTGATATCATTATAGCTTTCTATAAGATACGGATTAAAGACGAAGACTAGGAGAAGATAGTATTT
>RYZW01000565.1:0-29967 GCA_004367215.1 Colletotrichum trifolii
CGCAAGCCTGTATTACTCGAATATTCTAATAATTACTTATTAGAATATTCTAGAACTAAGTATAGTACTATAAAAGAAGGCTTCTATGTTCTCTTTTAGCAAATATTTTTATCTACTAACTATAATATTCTTTGACTTAATATTACTATTATTCACTCTTTTATACTATATCTTCTTTTCCTAAGGATACCTAGTACATATACTTTTAATGTAAAGTAAAACTTTACTAGATATAGGCTATTTACATACCTACTTTTTAATAATTATTAGATATAATTAAGAAGTAAATCTAGTATGTATTTTAAATATAGCTATATATATTATATAAAGTTCTTTTTCGAGTAATTTCAATAGAATAAAACTTATAAAGATAGTACTAGTATCTAAGATTTTACTAGTATCTAAGATTTTACTAGTATAAACCCTACTTCTTAAGTATGTTATTCCTAATAAGAGTCTTTCTATTATTATATAAGTTACTATTTTACTATAAAAACTCGAGCTATTTGCTATGCGGCTTTGCAAGCTTCGCTTATAGTCGTAGCATGCTTTCTGTTAAGAGCAGCCACGCCATGTCCCAGTCCAGTAGAAATTGTGCGACCTTTCTACTGTTATGCCGGATCGCTTCTTTCTTGTCGCGGTTATCTACAACTATGACCGCCTCCTCTAACGTAAAGACGCTCCATATAAGATACTACTATTTACTGAATCGGAGTATTACTGCTTTTTAGCTGAGGCCAGGCTGGCCGCTCTAGACCGTTATTGTAAGCAGCTTCCCACTCACGTGGAGCTGGACAAGCTACGTCTAGATAACTGCTTCTATTAGCTGTGCGAAATACTGTATATCTCTAGATGCAGAAATCGATAGTTCTGACCCTAATGCAAATACCTGCAGCCTTGTGTTAATCACATGGTCTCATGACCGCCCGATGAGCACTCACAGCCAATCGTCTTAAAATAGTAGCCGAATCCAAGTTGAAAGTATACCCGCCAAGAGACTTGTCATATTCCACAGCGTATAAGAACCAATCACACTACAAGTCATACACTACATAGATCACTGACGGCTCTTGATGGTTGGCAACATCTAAGAAATAAGCACTAAGGAGGCCAATCAGGCTCCCCCTTCTCTAGTATACTTATGATCCTTAGGAACACAGAGCCTCACGACTTCTTACGTGAACACTCCTGAAAAATATAAAGTATTACTAGATCTCAGCTTCTTCACACTTTTAAAGTACTCTCTCGATATCCCAACATTCATCTTATTCCTCATACTTACTTCTCTAGATCAGTCTCCCATTCAACAAAGCAACAACCATCATGTCCTCGGCTGTGATCAAGTTCGATAGCGCGTTATTCCAAAACACCAACCCTGATATGCGGAGCGGCTGCACAGCTCTTGTGCGTAACTGGATCAACAACAATGCAGAGTGGCATGTTCTCTCTGTTATCTCGTATGTTTTCCACCCTACAGCTTCGATGTACTTCCAACAAAAATGCTAACTAGAAGTGACTAAGGGGCTCTGGTATCCACAAGAGTAGAACTGATCCTGGCGCACACCTCACAGTCAGGTTCTACAACGATCTTGCAGCCACCAAATGGGTCAAGGCTGTGCATGTTCCATACGGAAGACGTTGAGTTAGGGATATAACAGAGCGGAAATAAGAGATTGTGGACAATTGAAATCGAGTATCTCACACGGGGGCCTGATTGTGGTGCAAGGGTCTGGGGTCAGGTTGTCACTGTTCATCTAGCTTGATGCTGCCAATACAACAAATCTACTTGAGAAACGAAAAAAGGTTCCATAATTCCAAAATCTCGAAGCTTGGGTCTTTTGGGTGGATTCTGGACGAAACTGTTGATTCTTTTCTTTTAGGCTTAAAAAACGGTTCCATACTGACGACGCCAGCGTCGTCTCACGGAGCGGTCTTTTGTTCTTCAAAACTGATGTTTTCCTTCTACTATTAAAATGACGACCGTCTTTAAGCAACACTGACGCAATAATTTATCGAACAAACCAACGCATTCTACGTTTTCTCTTAGGGCAACGTGCAGGTACTTCAAGATTACTGGGTATATCATTGTAGGTTACAGGAGCAACCCCAGGATCAAGACCTTCAATATGCCTGCAACTGTGTATCTACTGGTCAACGTGTGAGTATGAAGTAGTCTAAAGCTCCCGAAATTACAGGTCTCCCTGAGTGGACAAGCCTCACCATACTCCCTAGGCGTTTGCTTGCGATAGCGGCAATCAACCTGAGATCTGTATGAGCTAGAATTAAGCGACGGAAAATGCAAAGAAAATGTTGCCTTTGCCGGTAGTGTAGAGGAGACTCTGGTCGAGAAGATTACTGTGTTGAAGACGGGTTCTTCAGACGAAAGCTCTCTTTGCTAGCTCGACCCAATTTGTCCAAATCAACACCATGAGCGATGGTATTGAATTGGGTGTCGGTAGGGAAATTGCCGTGGAGAGCTGTTGTTAATGGAGACGAGTCAACGAATCTTTCCTCTATTGAAGAAGCTCCGCTAGCTACTATTCCCACCAGTTGTGAAGTCGGCTTGGTCCAGAGGACATGTAGCAAGCTATATTTGGAGTACCTAGTAGAATCTACTTTGTCCTTCGCCCTATTTGCTAGCTTGATCAAGTCCAGAAATCATGCTACCCATGTTGTGTGGTGAAAAACAAAATATATCAACGGAGGCTGTTGATACCCGCAGATACAATCCCCTGGACCACACTGAGGCCATACTGACTTTCAACCTAGATCAGAGCATCCAAGATACTAGAGCCTCTTGTGGTAGTTTTCTTATTGTGTGTAATAGACTACAGCATACTACGTCCCTCACTCTCGAAGCCAGTTTATGTAACGTGAAGAGGCGAGTACTATCTGCTCAACTCTCAGATGACTTCCTCTGGCAGACAGCCAGCATAGTAGCATCCAATATATCAGAGCAGGGACCTATTCACTGGCGGGGCCGCGGTCCCGCTCTGGACCCCTGCTAAGCGCCCGAGACATGCACAACGCTGTTTTCGATGAGGTTATTTGGAAGGCGCTGTGAAAATCTCTGTGGAGATCGGGAGGTTCACGGAGCACGTTAGTCCTGGTTTGGCACCCGCTGTATCACAATGGACCGGGAGCATCGGGAGCATCGTGCCGTTCCGTCGTCATTGCTTATTTGAAGTTACATTGTTCGTATGAGGTGGATGCTCGGCTCTGCACGCCACGGCCTTTCATATCATCTTTGATTCGGATTGGCTGTGGGCGGCGGGCTTATCACCCCAGCTGCAAGCGAAACGCCTATCGGAAGGCATAGATCTGCAATGAGGTTTTGATGTGATGCACTTCGGGTGATACTACCAAGGAAGGATAATTTCCATTAACATGGACGGGATTTCCTATTACCTCGGTCTCATCTATTGCCTCGGTCTCATGGCGTTCCCATTCAAAATCTATATGAATTGCGTGCCTCGCTCTCACATATACTTACTATCACTCTCCGCACTCTAGTCACTTTGGACTCCTTACCATGACTTCTTCTCGACAAAAGATTTTGTTTCTGACTAACAGTGATTATGGCCAGGCCAACGTGGTTTTGTCCATTGCCTACGCGCTTGTCCAATCTCCGTCAAATGTTGAGGTTCACATAGCCTCACAAACCCGTCTGAAAGGTCCGGTGGCGCGGCTGATCAAACAGGTCGCCGCTGATGTCGGGTCACAAGCTGCGGATTGCGTACGGTACCATCAAGTTGTGGGTCTTTCGCATTTTGATGCTGTCAATAGGCCGGGCAACGCTCCGATGAACACCTGGGTGACGAAACCCACGATTGGCAACATGCTGCGCATCATCTTCAACATCCCGGCATTCTCTCTTCCCTGGAGCCCAGAGGAGTTTGTGGAGATATACCGAGACATTGAACATCTCGCGAACGAGATTCGTCCGGATGTCATTGTGACGGAGGCTTTTTTCGCCCCTGCCGTCACGTTCTGTTACCAAGCCCAGACAAGGTGGATTGCGCTTGCTCCCAACACGATCAAAGAGTTTGCGCTCCCTATTCAGCCAAAGATGGCAATGTTTTGGAAATACCCAATGTGAGTCGTACCATCCAACAATTCCGGTGGTTTTTCAATACGGTAGTTCTGATCGAGCATCCACTGCTCTCAGGATTTGTAGCAGCTTTCCATACCCCGTGCCATGGCATCTTATGCCGCTCAACGTCCTCTACAACGCTTTGACGGCAGTACGCATCCTGACCAGCTGGAAGTGGGGTCGTTACCACCGCACGTCGACGCTTGTGGCCCGGGAACTCGGCCCTGACGTAGAGGTCTTGACGATCAACCAACTAGGGCTGTTGACTGCACCCCCCGAAGGGCTTCGTATTCTGGTTGCGATCAGCACTGACATTGACTTCCCCTTTGAAGTCGTGCCTGAGTATATTACTCCTTGTGGTCCAATCACCCGCGCGGCACCGCAACTCGCCAGCGAGGACCCAGAACTGGCCACCTGGCTAGGTCGCGGCCCCACGATCTACATGAATCTTGGCACCCATCACCAATATGACGCTGCCTTGGCAAGGGAGGTAGCTCTGTCATTCCGTCGTCTGCTGGCTCTGGTAGCACAAAACAACACCGGGCAGTGGCAAGGCTTACAGGTTCTATGGAAGATGCCTCGCAAGTCATCTCAATGCGACGATAAGGACCCTGCCACCTCTGACTATAACGGACCCTGGACGGAGGCCAAAAAGATTCTGGGGCCCGAGTTGGATAAGGACAGAGTGCGCATCGTTGACTGGATCACGGCAGAGCCCAAGTCTATCCTTGAGTCCGGTCACATTGTCATGTCAGTCAACCATGGCGGCGCAAATTCATTCTACGAGTCCATGTGGTAAGTCTGCCGTGACCTAAACACCCCCACAAGGAAGAACATACACGTAGTGGATGACATCCACGTTTTCTGACACATACTCATTTCCGAAGCTCGGGAATACCGCAAGTCATTCTTGCAAGCTGGGCAGACTGCTTCGACTTTGCTCAGCGCGCGGAGATCTTAGGCGTTGGAAAGTGGGCTAACCGGAAGTCACTGCCTTTCTGGGAGCATAATGAGCTCTCTGCGGCCTTGGAGACGGTGCTCCTGGGACCAGAATCCGAGCAGATGCGGCAAAAAGCCCAGGAATTACGTAAACGACATCCAGAGGCAGCAGGAAGAGACATCGCTGCCAAAGAAATCATTGACCTGCTGAGCAAGGCCGAAGAAGAAAGTTGAGGGTTCTGCCGGATATGTAGCCGATAGCCAGACGTTAACGAATCGTTCATGCTTAATTTGCACATTCTTGTCTCCACTCATTTTCGCTCGCATACATAGAGCAGTACTACACGATTGCCGACTGTACGGCCTGTGGCCTTAACATGTGGAATAGTGAACAGGGAGAGGCTGCGCCGTAAGGTTTGGTGGGCAACAGCATCGCAGTGGCACAGACGTGTCCACCTGTAGGCAAGGCCGGGTCGTTATCCGACCACAGTAGCTCGGATTCGGGTCGGCGTCATCTCTTCGAACACAGTCCATCGAGCACATGTCATAGCAGGAGCCTTAATCAACAATTATTGTCTGTGATTCCTTGAAGCGCCCCTGTTCTAAGCGCTACAACGCTATGCCTAGAGCAACTTGTGCATTCCCGACTTTCATGACGAGAAGCAAGACAGTGCCAAGCGCCAGCATGATGTATAACTTCTCTCCCTGCTTTTTCTACCCCTGCGGGGAATTGCTGTCTGGCTCTTTACGCCACTGGCTCGTATCCTGAGCGAGAGTTGTGAGCAGCCCGATCCGAGAAGAGGTAGTAGATGATCATTCCGATGATGGGGAATAAGAAGACGACTAAACACCAGAGAACCTTCGATCCAGTGGAGCGATCCGACTTCGAAACTTCGACTAAAAGCAATCTATTAGGTTGACGTCGGCATGTGTAGACTGGTAAACATACTGAAAACGATAATATCAAGAACGAGCACAATGAAGCCAATGACACCACCGCCAGTGCCGTACTGCCAGGTGTTCCCATGACCACTTGCTGAAAGCGTAGGATCCGTGGCAGGCGCAGCAGCAGCAAGTAGCGCGAAGCAGAGCTGGAAAAGAAGGTTCACGAGGAAAGTATTGTGAAACATAGCGACGGTAGTTTTTATCGTCGACGGTGTTGAGGTAGAAAGGTCTTCGGTGTCAGTACTGGTGAACGGTGGTAGTCTGGAGTGCGATAGGAAAAAACGATGGTTCCTGATGACAACGGAGGGCATGGCGATAATTAATAGTCGCAGCCGTCTACACGGGGGTGACGTCATGTGTTTGCGTTGTCATGTGTCGTCTGACCGCATGGCTTCGACGCGCTAATCCCAGACTGGCGTCCCGTGAATCCTGCAGGACCAGCACAGGACTTAACTATAGGCTGCTAGCACCACCCTCGTGGCCTTGCACATAGATAGCGCCGTTGGCCGGTACAAATCGCTGCTTCATCATGCGGTGGGTTTGGACCCTTGCGTAAACCACTCCATGTCGCGAATCTAAGTCACGAGCGCCAACTAGATCAGAATGTAGATTATTACTAAGATATATGTGGGATAACCGATTATAAGGAAGGGCGGGAAAAAGACCATTCAGACTCATAACTTTTGCAAAAGAATGATTTCCAACACACCGCTTACATTTGAGCATCCATCCCTTCCGTGGTTGAAAAATGATTGAAAATCCATAAACGCAATTCCATGTGCGTCATTGTGAACTGCCGCGAGTCGCAGTCGCCAATACCCTTAGATGTCTAGCTCTAACCATAGATGGTAACACGGGCAGAGATGAGGTTCCCGAGCGCCTCAAGAGCTGTTTGTAGAGACGATCGGACGGCGGGGTCGGCCCGTTGCAGAAGCACGGGAACGAGCCTCTGAACATCTTGCAAAGTTGTGCCCAAACCGCTGTTGATAGTGCCCACGGGTGTGCCCGTGGGAACCTGGCCACCGACAAGCCCGAGAAGAACGTTGACGAGCCACGAAATGCCACTTGCTGACACGGCGTCGAAAGCTGGCCTTTTGGCCTGAAGATTGTCAAAAAGCAATTTGTATTGCTCAGTAATTGACTTGATGATGGCTTCCGCTTGAACCGACTCCGCCTGAGAGAGGTTGACGTTTTTCGCTGCCAGGGCTTGGAGCTGTGCAACCGCCTGGTCGTAGGTCGTGTGAAGGCTACCCGTTTGACTAAGGCCGCCAACAACTGGGTTGAGAATCTTGCCAAGAGTGCTGCTGACGAAGTTGAAAAGATTCAGGCTTCCGGCCTGGCTTTGAATATGTCCAATGTCGAGACCGGAGATGTTCGCATTGAGCCTAAGTAGCTGGTTGTTGATATTGGCAAGTTGAAGAACGCCGTCTCCCCCAGTGAGGCCGGGCGCTGGCGTCGTAGGGGCCAACAAACTGAGGGGCACGGCAGAAGTGGCCGTAATAGAAGAGACGAGAGTGAAGATGCTGGAGAAGCGCATGTTGAAGGCTGAAGACGAGATATGAAAATATTCGAGGCTGCCTTGCGTTGGCAAGATTTTTGGTCTACTGGGTTGGATATTCTGGGATGGAGTGATTGATATTCGGGATTTCATCCTCACGGACCTGGGCTCTCTTTTATTCTCGAAACCTCTTCCCGTCTTCAACCATCGTCAGTGGAGGCCAGACTACAGCGCGGTGTTGCTGAGTGTCTCACTTCAGGGCCAGATCGGCATTGGTGTTCTGGACCCCGGTCATTCCGAGTCCTCGGCTCTGTCTCTGAACTCCGCCCAGACCCTGATTCTGCAAAAGAGGCTTCTGGATTGGGTTGGTGGCCGTTTTCAGTAGAGAGCTTAAACGCGGAAGACTGCATGCATCGACTGACAAAGACCGATTGAGTTGCGGGGCCAGCGACCAGAAGACAGCTTGTGGCGTCAGTGTCCGGGCTGGGCTGTTCGGAAGAAGGGTACTCTGTGGCATGTCTGTGATTAGGTCGTGACTGTTGGCTTCGTTGCGACGTTTTCAAACTGGTTATCTCCAACTCCGACTGCTCGGTTCGTGAAGGGTGGCTGCACCGTAATGAAGTCCAAGCCTCCGTCCGACCTGGCAACATATCCGCCAAGCTGTCGATCTGCGCCTCTTTGAAGCCCTTGTTCGACACGATCGAATTCGTCAAAGTTCTCAAGGCAATGATATTAGCTCAGATGTGCTCAGAGCTCGGTCCTCTCACGGGTAGAGCAGCTTGATGTGACAAGATCAGCGGACAATCTTGTCATCATCCTGGCGTCTTAGAGTCCGGCGTCCTCTTTTCTGATGCTATGGAGTCATCTTGGTCATGCAATGTCAGCCGGTTCAGGTTTTTGATGGTGTCTTTAGGCGAACGCACTATTTTCTACTGTACTAGCCTGTGTTGAACAGTGAATTCGTTATTAGGCAACGGATCATCAGACATTTGAACCGTACGTCATTCTAACTATGCAGTCCAAGGCTCTCGAACATTGACTTATGGCGTAATTGGCGCCATGTTTCTACTACTTTCTTTACTCATCTCATGGGTTTTCATTAGTATAACCCCAGCCGAGGCAACATACGTCATGTCAGTGATGCAGCCGTGGATTGAAGGAGCCGTTCATGGGGGATTGCAATTCGACGAACGTCGACGAGGAAGGTCAGAAGCTACCGAAAACGCGTTTTTGTCTTAGCAGACCAAATCGAATTACTTTATCATCATCACAGGTTATACTCTATACTTGTAGACTGTGATCATATCACAGCCTCCCAATTTCGACGGCATCTAGAAGAGCAAGCTGGCGAACAGCAAAGCAACCTTCCCCGTCGCACTTCTTCCGATGGACGTTCATAACCAGAAAAAACAGCTTTAAAGCCTGCTCGGTCCTGGCCTCGTCTACCAACCCCGTTATGGAAACTCAGGGCTAACTTTTCAATTGACAAGACATTCTGGTATTCATGGATATCATCGGCCGCCAATTTCTTGCCTGTCGCAAACTGTGCCCCAGAATGAAGATCAAATTGGCACAGTCAGTAAACCGTGATATTTGAAAAACTTGCTAGCAAGCCTTTTGCGCCTTAACCAAAGGACTAGGAAGTAACTGACGATGCAAGTAGAGAGGGTTCAACTGCTTCAATTCAAAAGTATCCCAATCTTCGCTATCCAACTTATCTGCTGTTGCACGAAGACATCTAGGACCTTGGTCACGCACATCGCTAAATGGTTTGGTGAATAATTGCCGCTTTTACCACGGAATCCAGACGTGTCAGTGTGCCGTAGTCTTAGGGAACTACCTTTCTTTTATTACATTATTACTGCCTCTACCTTTCATGCAGCTGCTTTCCTCAAGATATCCATAAACTTCCACACGTCCTGGAAGGTGCAGTAGAGAGGCACCGGGGCAACACGGATGACGCCGGGCTTTCTCTTGTCGCAAACAACGCCAGCATCCACAAAAGCTTCTGCCACTTTGTCCAACAAGCCGTCCCTGAGCAGGACGCTGAGCTGAGTACCCCTCTCCTGAGGATTCCGCGGTGTGATGATGCGGAATGTCGGTTCGCTTCCAGCGGCATCGTCGGCTAGGATGCCATCGAGTAGATGCTCGGCGTATGCTGTGAGGACGAGAGCCTTCGTCCTCAGTTCGGCCATGGAAGTCTTCTCAAAAACGGACAGAGCTCCTGACAGGGCAGCGAGGTCCAAAGCGGAGGGGTTGGAGACCTGGAAGCCTCCGGCACCAACAGTTGGCAGGAAGTTGTTATCCATGTTGAACCTCACAGACTTGTCGCCCCCGTACCAACCTGTCAGCCTATGGCGGAATTGAGGCTTGCCCTCGCTCAGATCAACCTTTCCGTGCCGTTCGTGCACGAAAGCTCCTGCCATGGCGCCGGGACCAGCATTTTGGTATTTGTACGTGCACCAAGCTGCGAAATCCACGTTCCAGTCGTGCAACCTCAGTTCGACATTACCAGCAGCATGAGCGAGGTCCCAGCCGACTACCAGGCCCTTGGACTGGGCGTACTCGGTGATACGAGCAATGTCGAAAAGCTGTCCGCTGTAATATTGGATTCCGGGCAACAGAATGAGGGCCGTTTCCTCTGCGTGCTCGTCTATTGTCTTCAAAATCAAGTCCGTTGAAATGTAAAAGTTCTCATCCGGCTGGATTTGCACCATGGATTTGCTAGGGTCGAGACCATGCCACTGAATTTGAGACTCGATGGCGTACTAGACATTAGTCCGTTGTTAGCATTGCGTTGCATCGCTGGGGGGGGGGACATGGGTGTCGTGCCCAAACGTACATGGTCACTTGGGAACGGCCTCCACTCAAGGATGATCTTGTGCTTCTTTTCTGTCGGGCGGTAGAAGCTGGCCATCAAGAAGTGCAGGTTGGCAGTCAACGTGTTCATCATGACAACCTCATCAGGCAGGGCGCCGACGATGGGCGCACTCTTCTTGGCCACGTCCTCGGCCATATCCTGCCAGCAAACCAGGGGCGACTTTCCGAGACCGTTGAAATGGCCATTGACGCCGATGGAGGCCCACGTCTCCAGTTGGGCATTGACATACTCCTTGACTGCCTTGGGCTGGACTCCGAGAGAGTTTCCACAGAAGTAGACCGATGGTGTGTCATCGTCATCTGCTGAGTGGCTGCCGTTGACACCATTCGAGTGGCCGTTGATGCTTTCTTTGTCTGACTCTGGTGGTCAGCGACAATGTAGGGGTACGAATGCCGAGAGCCATGCATCAACTCACTGGGAAAATTTCCACTCAGCTCCTTCTTCTTCAGCGAGCCCTTGGTCGGGATAATGAACTCGTCGCGAAGATGTCTGAGGTTGTCCTGAGCATCCAGCTGTTGGGCAAACTCGGGGGTTTTCGCGTTTGCGGGGAACTTGGCCGGGCGGCCGGAGCGAAGCTGTTCTGCGAAGGCGGCGATCTCCATGTTGAATACTCGTACGACGGATGAAGCTCAAGATGGTGGGAATGAATCGATAATTCGGAAGTACGGTTCGAGATGTGACCCTGTTCTGGGCGCTTTCTTCGTCTTTGTACCCGCGCCTCTCGCCCCAAAAGATAGAGTCGAATCCTCTCCAAGATAGCGCGCACGCGTGCATCGTCATTCCGAAGGCTCGACGAGCGGCCCCGCAAACTTCCGATATCCGCATCCGTCTCCGTTCTAGCGCTTCCGCATGTAGCCGACGGGTTTCGGTTCAGGCCCACTAACACACACACATGATGGAAGCCGGGATGACGAGATACCGATTCCTCAGCAGATGCGGCAGCACGTTTTTGTAAGGTGAGAGCGAAGATGGATCAGGTTTGCGGACAAAGATGAACAGTACTTCTTCATCTCGTGGTATCCTGACTCGCTTGGACTCTGTGTCTTCTGTCCATCCTCAACTCGCCTAACCATCAGACTGTTCGTGCTTTTGTTCGCGGTCTCACCTCTTTCTTTTGCCTTTGATCTTAAGTCATTTCTGGTTTCAAAGTCGCATTGTTCTTCCTCATGTCTCCCCACGCCCTTCCCGTTGCCGCAGAACAGGCACAAGACGATGTGTTCTCGTTCGAAAAATACGGCATCACCCCCAATGGATTTCTTCCCGCCGAAGCACCCTTGAAGGCTCTTCCTGATAACTACTACGCGCCATGGGAGAAGATCATTCAGCACCTCCCAGACCTTCTAAAAGCTGGAAAGCTTCGAAGGGAAGTCGACGCCCTGGCCGTCTTGTCCACATCCAGACTCCAGGACGAAGCCGAATGGAGACGAGCATATGTCATCCTAACTTTCTTGACCCATGCATACGTTTGGGGAGGAGATAAGGCGGAAGAGGTAAGCAAACTTTTACCATCCGATACCAAGTTTCGTTTCTGATCAATTGCACAGGTTCTCCCACCAGCCATTTCAGTGCCTCTTCTCCAGGTGTCCAACCACCTTGAAGTCCCACCAGTCGCGACATACGCTGGCTTGAACTTGTGGAACTTTTTGTCGACAACCGATGATTTCACCGACCTTGAGTCTCTGGAGTCTCTCCACACCTTTACCGGAACCCGGGATGAAGCGTGGTTCTATCTGGTCTCGGTCGCGATGGAGGCTCAGGGCGCGCGCATCATGACGGATATGATGCGCGCTTTGGAGTCGATAAGAACGAGAGACTACGACACAATCACACGTGGGTTAGAAAACTTATCAGCCAACATTCGACAGATCGGGGCCTTGCTGGAGCGCATGTACGAGCACTGCGACCCCATGGTCTTCTTTTACGAGATCCGACCCTTTTTGGCTGGCAGCAAGAACATGGCCGCCGCTGGCCTTCCCAACGGAGTCTTCTACGACGAAGGGGACGGTCGCGGGAGCTGGCAGCAGTGGCGTGGTGGCAGCAACGGCCAGAGCTCTCTCATTCAGTTTCTCGACATTGTCCTAGGAGTTGAGCACACGTCCGAGGGCAACAGCAACCCGCACACGAGCAAAGCGGCCGGGAGGGAGAGGCAGCCTCCCGCATTCCACGAAGAGGTTCGCGGATACATGCCTGGACCCCATAAGCGGTTCCTAGAGCATGTCACACGCATGGGTAGCATCCGCGAGTTCGCCAAACTTCCCGCTTCCACACCCGAGCACGAGAGGTTTCGTGAGGTCTACCAGGCCGCGACAAAAACTATGACCGAGTTTCGTAACAAACATTTGCAAATCGTCACCCGCTACATCGTCTTGCCGTCGAAGAGGGCTTATAACGGCGCCAAAGTGGACCTGGCAAGCGCATCGTCAGCAAAGGACGAGCAACTGACCGGAACAGGAGGCACAGCACTGATGCCTTTCCTGAAACAGACCAGGGACGAGACACTGCGGGCAGGGCAATTTGAGCAAGGGCAACGAGAATAATGTTTGTTTCTGATGCGAAGCATTGTATTACATGATATCCATAGATGAGTAGTTAATGACACCACCATATCAGTCTACAACTAGAGAGCCTGGCATGAGACTAAGGCAAGGGCAATGAATCTCATGTAACCTCAATGATCCAGTCACAGGAGAGCTGACCCACAAATGGGGAAAGTTGTCGCCAACGCAGTTCTGAGACAGCCATAACGTGTGCGGATCGATAGAGCGGAAGAGGCTTCGGATCTCGGCTAAATCTGCGCTCTCGGTCCGCGCCAAGTTTAGCCCCATGTAGAATGTCACTAGACGTCGGGATTTCTAGGACTCTTAGTCAAGCTTTCTCTGGATTTGCTGCCATCTTGTCCAAACAACAATAATCATGTGTCCCATTTATGCGCCGTGTATCCGTACCATTACGAGGCATGCCTCACCATCAACTGATCAGTCCTTTTGTGAAACTGACCTAGTTTGTCATGTTGGCCGCGTAGCGTTTGCTGTGTCTTGTTGCTCCCACGGAGACGTTTTGCAGCCATGCCTGCACATTGCTTTTACTGACTGTTACCTATGATGTTCGGCCCTGCCCTCGCCCACCATGGTTATGAGATGCCTGGTTTTCCCTCGGTTGGTATCAGTTGCCTCGATTGTGATTCTTTCAAGGTCTCAATTCATCATGGCATCAGATGCTATATTGCATGCTTTCAGTGTCGTCTGGTCCCCTTATGCCGTGGTTAGTTTCTTGCCTCTCTGCGTGATCGGTTTTAATAACCACACTCTGAGCTTGGATCTGCCTAGGGCTGGCTATACTATTCCAGAAAGAGGAGTCCGCCTCGTTTGCGGTGCCAACACGAGACCTACTCGAAGCACTGTTAACTCTTACCATTGTCCCGTACGCCAGCAGCTTCATCCTACTATGTTGCTAATGACTACTTATATACTGTGGAGGACGGGAGTCTAGAAGTGATGTGATTATTAATTAAGAAACAGTCAGTCTGGGCCATACAAAACGGACAAAACGAAACCAACAGAGTAGTTGAACCTCCCTCAACACAAGTCCTATCGAACATATCTTAGCTATCAAATACTCACAGGCTTCGACAGTATGTTCCGAGTCAAATTTGCTACCTCCGACCGTCGACACAATGCTTAGGTACATGGCAGCAATATGGAGAAGCTCGACGACAATGCTGAGATACTGTGTCGATTAATGTGTTCGAAATGGTTATGAGTCGGAGTCATTGAGTCTGTACCACATCGACGAACATGAAATCATATCGTGTTATTCCAGCTAGGGCAACTTTATCTTTCCATGGAGTGATACCGCCCTCTGATCTTGGAAAACACCTAGCTCGTGGCGATGTCCCTCTTGAAGCGAGTGAAAACACACCATGTAGTTGCTGAGAGAACCTGGGATCTGACGCTTGGTCACAGACGGCAGCGGAAGCATTCGTATGCGAGTTCACCATGACAAAATATATAGTCTCTCTGAGAGTCAACCATGATTTGAAGCTACTCCACGTGTGTGACGACCTGCCATGTGGCCACGGTGAGTCCAAGATGGACGAGATGACTGAGCTCTTGCTCTCATCTTTTGAGCCTCCGCCACCCACGCCGGTGATGAAAACGGCCAAAGGCAGAGGAATAGTCCGAGAGACTGAGATGGATCAGAGTCGAAAGTTGCTAAATTGAAATACGCCGCAGGACGTACGTGGATCAACGGGTTTGGGCCGAGGCCTTAAGAGGCCGGCAAATACTTGAGATTATGGGAGACAGTGTCGTAAGTGAGTCTTTGACTTGACGCTCCCCACAATTGAAAGAATAGCCATTGTTGGCCGTACCTTAGCCCTCGTAATCTCTTCTGTAGTCCTTCTAACAAGGGAGCAACGTTCGAGGGTGGCATTCAAGGTTTAACTCGGGTAACATTTCTCTCGAAGCCCGTATAGACTGGGCAACATCCCCGTCGCTCGGTTCTTAGGGTGTCGAAGCGCTTGGGAACGGCGCTGGGTGTCATCGTGTTCGAGAGCCGTGGCATGGACAACTTGCGCCGGACTTTTTCACGTCCATCTTTGTGCGGGTAGTGCCGCGGGTATGCACCGTAGACATGTATTGAGAAGCAATTTCTCGGCCAAAATTTGTCGAGAACAAGCCAATCCAGGTTGAAAAACCAGAGCAGAATTGCCATAGAGCAACGCCACATTCTAGAACGCCATGGGTAGGCTTAGGAAACACACGGGATTCTCGAGGAGGCGAGCCTGAACATGATTAACAAGTATGACCTGCGGCCTGGCCATGTCTCCTTCGAATGCTCCGATCCGACTTCGGGAGTAGAAGTAGGTCATGTAAAGACTAGCCCTTAGCGCAGGCAACCGCAAGTCATGGGGGCCACAATTGATGGAGCGCTAGGTATCCGTAGACGGAGGGCGAACTTCGGTTGTTAGACCAGGAATGTGACAGGGAAGAAGACGCGACGCAGGAAGAGACACCTGGACTCCAGAGCATGACACAGTGCAACCGTTAGCGTGCGTCTTTTCGGAAATACTGTACTGCCGCTTGCGTCATGGGACATTGACGGTGTGTGTCTTGCGTACGTGTTCGCTCTGTATGTAGCGAGTTGGCGGGGGCGCAGAAGAGCGGCGCGGAAAACTCTGCTTCCATCATCGGCTCGTTGCTCCGCGTCCGATCTTCCCTCTTCCGCGATTCGACTCTACACCACACCGTGATACCGGTGGCACGTCGACTATGGAGGATGTCTCGGCCCGACAATCCTCGCCGCCTACATACGTTCGCACTCGAGTTGCAAACGCGTGCGATAGTTGCAAAGCACGGAAAGGTATTGTCCTCTCTTTCTCGACTTTCATGGACATGTTGGTGTTTTGATGTTCATGCCTGAGAGGCTTTACTGTAGCAGTAAACCTGCGTATATAGTCATCCGCTGGTTGTCATGATACGGAAACACTTGGCTGCCTTTGCCTACAGCACCATTTAGTCTGACTTTGCGAGCAGTAAAATGCGATGGAAAGCTGCCCTGTAGCTACTGCTTGAGGCGTCAACGACCGGCCACTTGTCGATATTCTCCCCAGCAGAGGAGACGAGCCCCGGCGCCGACGCCGAGGACGCCCTCGCCGTCTGTGCACACAGGTCCCGATCACCGCTCCGATGCTCAGACCGAGACGGCCCACGATGCACTTGCCGAAGAGGAAACAGATGTACCGCGAGAGGCTCGGCTTCTATGTGATGCGCAGGGCAAACTGAGTATGCTTTTTTCGGCAATTTCCAACGTAGATGCCATCGACTGACGAACTCACCTTGCAGTCTTCATCGGGGACTGCGCCCCGTTGTCCTTCTTCCAGACCGTCCGCCAACTTGTCAATACGCGTGTAGACCCTCATGTCTTCGCTCACCAGACCGAAAGCCCTCCCTTTCGTCCACCTGCTCATTACACAGGCGACGGAGAGCCGGCCCTGCGCCTGGACACCACTCCCCTGGCCATCGCCACGTACCATGCTGTTGTGAGAATACTCCGGATGACCTGCGCGATGACAATGAGTTGACAGGCGTCTTTTTCTTCGTAGACCAGTGGACTTGTCGATCTTTTCGATCGCGCCCGTCTATTGTCAGAGGTCGGTATATGGGCCCGACAGGACCATCGGGCACAGGACGTCGCATCAGCAGCATTCTACCTCGTGCTCGCCATAGGATATCAGTCCTCCGAAGAAGACCTAGCGTCGGCTTATTTTGAGTATGCCCGTAACATCGCTCTCGCCAATCTCAGCGGCAACATCAACGTCCCAACTATACAAACATTCATTCTCGTCACTCTTTATATGCTGGGATCGTGTCAAATGAATGGCGCCTTCCTGTTCTTTGGTAGGTTCTCTACTTGCAGCCGCTGTCGGAGTGGCGGCCTGATCTTCGATCCCAGGTATTGCTGTGAGAGCTGCGTACTCCATCGGAATCCATCGCACTGAGATCAACTCGCGCTTCGTGCCCGACATCCAGGTACAAAGGTTTGCTTGCCTCCATTGTCCCTTTTCCCTCCAGGCTCGAAACCATCGTTGTTCCCGCTGACTTGTGGACTGGACAGGGACCGCTTGTGGAAGAGTCTGCGTGTGCTGGACCTCTTCCTCAGCACCTCCATGGGTCGCCCTCCCGCCACCTCCGATGTCGATTGTACCGTACCCTACCGATCCACCGAAGATGGGTCTGGGCAGGAGACTTTCGACATACTCAATGCGTCTGCGCAAATTTTTCTCATCACGGAAGGGATTGTCGTCGAGGTTTACTCGAGGAAGAAGGTTTCCTATCAGCTGACCGAGGGCATCTCACGACAGCTCCGGGACTGGTCCATTCGGTGGCTCCAACGACTCAAGTTGGTCATTTCGAACCCGCTATCAGAGGATGATCCAAGCAAGGTGACCGGAGCTTGCCAAGTGCTGTGCTCCTACTATTATGGTCAGTCTCAGGCTCGGCAACTGATTCCATTCGTAACCATGTCCTCTGACCTGAAAAAGCTGTCATCCTTGTCTCTCGGCCATTCCTCATGTACGAGCTGCACAAGCGCCTGGCCGAGGGCTCGGGAGCAACGCCTTCAAGTCGGCCTGGCCTAGTATCCGGAAAGTCTAAGCTCGCCGACGCTTGCATTGACGCGGCGAGTTTCATGGTTGACATACTGGTCGGGCTCGTAGAAAGAGGATACCTCAACGGCCAGATGCCTCTCATTGTGTACGTGACGGAGACATGACGGAGCCGCTTGCCACGCTGACCCGTGTCTCATAGTTCATGGCTGTTTGCCTCCTCGCTCATCCTGGGAGTCGGGCTGTTGGGGTCGTTTGGTCGCATCCTGGAAAAGTATACCCGCAACTCTATCATGGTGCTCGAGCATTTTGCGAAGCGAGATGCGCACGCGTCGCAGTACTCTCTGATAGCCAAGTCGCTCCTCAACGCGGCTCTGGATTATTTGGAGAAGAAAGAACTCCAAGAGCGATTGCAGAGAACAGAGAGTTCGTCACAACTCTTTGGACTCGTGCCTCGTGACAGCATGGAAGCAGAACAGGTCACCCCATCAGCCTCTCACGATCACAACATGACTGTGGCTTCTGATCGGTCTTCGGCGGCGAAGGCAGTCAACTCGGTCTCGACTTTTCTTGGGCTCGGGTCGCCGTCGTTTGCAGACATGGATGCCTCGTTTCTGACGCTCTCGAATTCGTTACCCAGAACGCCGGATCTTTCCATCCTCGATGGGAGAAGCGATGGGGACCATGGCTTCGGAGACCTGAATCTGTTCCAACTGCTCGATGGAGACGGACACATCGATCTCGGACCCTACATATAGACTCACAGTTCCCTAGGTAGTCACCAGAATGCGACAGCCTAAATTACCCTAATCCTGAAACTCTAAGCAGCCCTTCTCTTTTCTTCTTTTTTTTGGTTGTGAAAGGTTCAGACATCCAGACGACACCCTCTAAATAGCATGCAAACTTACATCAGACGACCCAGAAAGTGGAACCCAAGACTTCCACGGCGTTCTGCCAGTTTGATGCTTCGGGTTGGGCTTCTCTCAATCATCGCAGCAAGTCCAGCGCCTTTCAAGGCCCTCTTAACCAGCTTCGTCATTGTTGTTACTGGGCCCATCTGTTTCCAATGTATGACGCCCAGTGAGAAATCGTCTCTCGGCCTGAGTAAGGCCCAGCTGTTGATACACAGTTTTGTTGCAGTGACCAAACCTCGTCGCGTCTAGAATCATAATCTAAAATGGTGCTGGTCCCACAATTGCTCTTGGCAAACAGAAGACGCCAGAGAGCGTGAATCGTCTCCAGACAGGAACGCGTCGGCGCTTTGAATTTGCGACACGCAGGGTTTTGCGGACATGGCTGACTCTTTCTATATCCATCTTGAGTTGTTACTCGGCGAAAGCATCGGCTCCATGGACAAGATCGCACGCAGTACTTTTACAAGTAGCAGTGCAAGGCCGTCGACGAACAAGGGTCCAACAACGACACAACGACGAGCTGAACCCTCAGCCCCGATACGAACCACCTTGGGTACAGCACCCTTTCCGGCAGATACAGCACGTGAAGCAAGCTAGCACTTATTTGAGTTCCGGTGATATTTCGCTGTTTTCACGGCTCGCTTCGGTCGTCAACCCCCGGGCCAATGAGGCCAGGCGACTAGAGACATGGTTTACGCGCAATGCCCAACAGTTCGTCTCTTTAGGAATATCTCGCCTAGCGTATTGTGTATGGTGCTCAAGCAATTCAGGCAACTCTGCGACATCATACACCCTCCGGCCTTTATGCAAGCCCACAGACACAACCTCCGTCTCCATGAAAGTGACGTGCCCTCCAACTCGTGTCCTTCTTGGCCCAGTCAACATGGTCCGCTAGAGAGGGCTGACAAAGCTTCTCCCCCCTTGAACCCATCTCTCTGCTTTTCGTCTCTTCCGTCAGCCCCTTAACTTTTCAGGCTGTCAAAATCTGCCATAGCGTCATATCGAAGCTCTACCTAAAAGGGCAGTGGTAGCCGAGCAAGCCGTAGGCGGAGGGGCCTCAAGTCTACCTACCTATTCTCCCAGTGTCTCCCTAGGGCGCGGCTTTCAACTTTAGCTTCCCGGTTCCTTTGTTGTGTCTCACGAAAAGGTCAGTCAGGCCTAAAATTAGTCACCTGCTTTGGATTACCCTGACATCCCGACCGCCTCATCTGGCACAATATCGACGACGGCTTCTGCAATACTCTTGGAACTTGCGTCGAGAGCAAACGGTGGCCATACCACGACACAGAACGCCAGTATACTGACTGCAGGCATTCATCTCGTGTCGGTCGATCCCTGGCGGCCCCTGACTGGCTTTGCGGTGTACATAGTAAATACTGGTCCCCGCAGTCGGCAGAGGGAGAGCGGACACGTCCAGGTTTCTAGACTCCATCTCACGACCAACTGCTGGGAGAGTGGAATCCGACTGTACACTCGCCATGTCGGCCTCGCCACCAGAAAAGACCTCGTCCAAATCGTCAAGGCCATTGGCCTGTGTTCTGTGTCAACGCCGCAAGGTCAAATGCGACCGCAAGTATCCATGTGCGAACTGCATCAAGGTATGTCATCAGTCCGTGGTGGAAGATTTTCACAACCCGTTGGCGTGTTTGAAGTCTGCCTTCTCGGCCTGCTAGAGGTTCCGGGAGTCTCTCGGCCTCCTCCCAAGGTCCGCCAGCTTCGGCATCAGGGCTGACGTTCAATGACATTCATTAGTCCAAGGCCACGTGCAGTCCAAGCATCCCGGCACCCGTACGCAAGCGGAGAAGGCCGAATGCTGAGCTCCAAGCCCGCCTTGCACGATGCGAGGAACTCTTGGCCAAGTACGCCGCCGCCAGTAAAGAGCCCTTGGATCATTCAGTCACTGCAGCACCGACCCAGGCGTCGACAATCCCCTTTTATGAGAACAATCAGCTGAACTGGAAGCCTGCCGGCAAGCTCGTCGTAGAAGATGGCTCCGTTCGATTCATGGACAACTTCCTCTGGGCTTCCGTGTATGAGGAGGTGAGTTGTTGATGAACTTGGATCTGCACGCGACCAGACTATGTGGTTAACACAATGTTTCAGCTGCGGGGGATGAGAGAGCTGGTGGAAACAGAAGAGAAAGCACACGACAACGAGCCTTCTAGAGATTGGGATCCGGGTGCCTCTATGCCCGATTACAGCGAGTACCTAATGGTTGGAGGGGACTCTCGAGCTGAGGCTGAGGATCGGGCCGACGACATATATCCAAACGCCAGCCAGATATTCCGTTTGTGGCAAATTTTTCTGGAAAGAGTAAATCCTCTGACCAAGATTGTCCACGCTCCCACGCTCCAGCCACTGGTAGTCGAAGCCGCCAGCGGACCAGGCACACTTCCGCACAATGTAGATGCGCTGCTGTTTGCTATATACAGCATGTCGGTCGTCGCCATGACCGACGAGGAATGCATAGATGTTGTCGGCATGTCTACCAACGTCGCTTTTCGCCGCTTTTCAAAGGGCGTAAGAAGAAGTCTCTTCAGAGCCGATTTCCTGAAGTCTCATGATTTGACAACCCTGCAAGCTTTGGTGCTTCACATGGTAACAACTTCTCTTCCTATTTGATGTGTGCAATCTTTAACACTACAAGTAGATGTCCATTCAAGGTCGGTGCAATATACACGGTGCGTGGATATTGAACGGGATTTGCGTCCGAATAGCCCAGAAGATGGGGCTTCACCGAGACGGAGAGCTCTTGGGCTTGTCTCCATTCGAGACAGAAATGAGGCGCCGGATATGGTGGCAAATCTTCATGCTCGACATCAAGTTCTCCATGATTTCTGGCCTGAGTCAGTCTCTTCTCCCACGCCCGTGCGACTGCAAGCTTCCGAAGAACCTGGACGACGCCGATCTACACACGGGTGCAACCGAACGATACAAGGATCGAGATGGTCCAACAGAGATGATTATGCCGCTGGTTGTTCACCAAATCGGTTATTGTATGCAGCAGCAGCCCGACATTGAGGCTTTGATGCTCTACAATGAGCTTAGCACTCTTAGTTCCGGCCGAAAAAGCAAGGTCCAGTCAGCTCAGATTGGATCGTTCGTCAAGACGCTTCAGGATCGGCTCAACAACGCGATAGAGAAGCATTCGGATGCCGCAGCAGGCCCCGTCCATGAGTTGGCGGCCCTCGTCAAGAACCTCATTCTTCAAAAAATCAAGGAAACCACTTGCCCGCCACAGGAGCAGCCCGAATGGGGTACTGAGATATTGACACCAAAAGACAACCTGTTCAAGTGGGCTGTTACATCCACGGAGCAGAATATCAACGCTTACAAATCGAACAAACATCCGGGGTTTCTTTGGTTCATCAAGCTGCTATTCCAGTATGATGTCCTCATTTACATGGTAGGCCAGCTCAGCCAGCGAACAACGGGCAGCCTGGTGGAGCGGGGTTGGCAGCAACTGCCCTCCGTCTACGAGTATCATCCCGAGTTTTTTGACCCGTCCCAGGACTACCACGTTGCACTTGCCAAGTTTGTTGTCAAAGCCTGGCGGGTTCGTGAAGACTTTCTCTGTTCTCAGCATGGCGTGCAACCGGATGAGCCATCTTACGTGGTCAAGATTCGACAGTATCTGGGTCCCTATTTCGGCAGATCACGTGCTGGTACCGAGCCTGCGTCTATGCGGTTGGATATCGCGTCTGGCCAGGGGCACTCTGACGGGCATCAACAAATGGATCACTTGTTTTCGAGGTATATGGGGCAAGGTACAGCGTCATGGGACCCATTGGCCATGCCCGATCAAGAGATTATCAATAGGCAGCTGTCCTCTTTTGAGGGACTAGACATGAGGACACCAACTGCGTGGTAAGCATAGTTAGACTACGCTGGGTTGCTTTGATTGAGAACTTCATACCCTCAAAGCCGTGAGTTAGACTGTTGCCGTCGTCGGTGTTACATTTCGCTTTTCTCGAGTGTCGCATAGTCTGGTTAAGGCGTTCGTCGCGGGCATGTCATCACCTCGGCTCCGCGACCCTGACGAGGCGAAACAAGACTTGGAAGGATACTCGGTCGTTTTCTATATAAAAAAGAAATTCGTAGCTACCCAACGCACGGAGGAGAAGCATACAGAAACCACTTCCGACGGGCGTGAGAAAGCAGCCTTCACACCATCACGACGAGTGACCGACTTATCCTCAAAAAATGGACAGCAACTGCACTTCTGCCCTGCGTAGCAACTGTTCGAGACTCCAAATACATCGTCGGCTTGAGCACAAAGCCGGGCCGGGTCGGCTCTCGGGATAGATTGGTGTGCCGAGACACCGGTTCATGGGTCCTAACACGGATGCGAGCACGTGGTCAGAGCGCACTGGAGCAGGAGATGGCCGCTGATATCAACCTTGTCTCTTGCGCACAGACACTGGGCGACTCATGGTTTGCAAAGCGAGTCATGGTGTTGTGCATCTGTTTGCGGGCTGCGGGATGGCTTTGTGCAAGCAGGTTTTGCCCGGGCCTGTTGCATAACATGTTAGGTCGGTCACAAGCTAAGGATATACTCGCACGGAAACTTAGTACCGAAATTCACGATAGGCCCATGCGACAGGTGCGCGACCATGAGTTGCATCAAATGTGGAATGTATCAAACTGTTATGTTGCTATTAGTTTTGCTTCGGTTCGCCGGTTCAAGCAAGAGGACGCTGTTGCACTTTTGTTTCTGTAGCTTCACTGTGGTATCGTTCTAATGTATCCCTACGTTTGGGTGAAATCAGCGGCTTACGTGCCGTAATATGCGGCATAATTGACATGTCAGTGTCTCCGAAGGTTGAACAGCAAGGAACCAACTTCCGTCGTACCTGATGCATATTCCACAGCTCGTGGAACTCGATGTGTCGAATGACTTAGATTCATGAGAATAGCTGGTTGCAATGTGTATACCTGACAAAATTCTCACTCACGCTTTTTCAGTGTCAAAGTTCCACAAGTAAAAGCTCGTATGCACTGCCAGTGAGCTTATTCCTACGCTCCTGTTAGGCTTTAGTCAACGGCGGATTACCACTTGCAGGTAGTGTACGATGTTGCTGGCGGTTGCCTCCTTAGTGATGCATGTCCGCTGTACACTGACCGACCGCAACTGTCTCTTTTCCGTCATTGTTGATCCTTGACGACTCCGTGGTTACGTACGCAAAGTATCCAGGAATATCTTTTCCTTCTGGTTTCCGGTGCTGGTATGAGTGGCAATTGAAGTGCTTGAGTTGAAAGCACTTCTGAATCCCCGGAATATCATATGTTATAGACTCTGTTTTTACTTATCCACTTTGAAGAGGTAATGACGTGGTTTAATAGTGTCGTCACACTAACAGCGGAAGTCGAAAGCATCCCAAAAGTACATAACCTATTAATAAATACTTGGAAATTCGACCATTATAGGAATTCTGAAGGCAATCCTATCCCCGCCGGAACTGAGAGGATGTGAAAAGAGGGAGGGCATCTTTCAAACTATATCACGTCTTCCCTCCACACCGCACTTGGCGTATTATGATATGTCAGTCTAGTGTCCCGCACTTGATGGTTTGATTTATTTTTCTTTCCTGACGCCAGCATCACTAACGATAACTCTCTGTTGCGAGATATCCCGGCTCGACTGTATGAGTATACTGAATGGCGTAAATGTTATCGACTGCTACTAGCGTGTCTATGGCCACTGCATAGTGAATGATGCTGGAAATGTGGTATAAGATTGCCTCACCAATTTCCTCGTCGCTGATATTCACGGCTATCTTGTGATTTCGTTCAGTGCTGCTGGCATCAAGACTGCATATCTGTCTAGCAATATGTATGTAGTCCAATTCTCGCCCAGCCACTACTCATCTGATTTCCGACCCAACTCACGCTGAGTAATACTACCTACATCGGCTTACAACCCTGACGAGATAATTCCTTCATTCAGTAGAATCAGACCATCGTCCTCAGCACATGATATGGGATTGGTCCTACATATCTCCACTGATCTTTGCTTTTATAATGTATGTTTTTCATCTTTCACTGAAACCAATCAAAGTAGACCTGATGTTGAGACTTTCATACATAGGGATACTCTATGCCCAATTACTGACACATTGGATTATGTCCACTCAACTGGGAGAGCAAAAATGTACCAGCTGTTGCCTTGATCAGTTGTGTTTGCCGTGCGGCCGTCTGGCGCGAGAAGGATCGCTGCACCTGAACAACTTTTTATTTATGTCAAAGATGTAGAAGACAAGACGAAAGCTATCTCAAGCAAAAGACGTGAGGTTTCTGCTACACAAAGCATTCACTTAAGTGGTGCGAGGTATGAGCAAACATTGCGTCTCGGCAACGTTTTGGTGGTCAGCCGAGCAACCCCTGCTGAATTATCTTCGCAGTTCTGAGGGCGCGCATCATCCAGATATGACGGTTATCGAAAGCGCTAGCGTATGTTGATGCGGAGACAGCGTCTCGAACAGGCTCGCTTTGCCGTGGTCTTCCCACAACCTTGTACGAAGTGCCGAATCAGACCAGTTCATTTCTCACGTGCCCCAGACCGCCAATGTTACTCTGCCCGCATCGGCACGACGCTCCGAACATATCAACCAGGTGCATTCAACATGATAAGAGCACGTGGCCGGTGATGCCCGGACCGGTCAACCTTCTAGGAGTATAAATCGAATAAGTTGCCTGCCGTGTTGATAAATTAGGAATGGCTATTCGGTCGCGCGTCTTTGTCGCTGGGTGTCGGTCATTTGGTTTGCGATGGCACTCTCTTCGCTCGCTCTCATCTGTTTTGCTGCTCTAGGCGCGGCTGATGCCACTTCCCGACTGCTCGCACCCACTCAAGACATCAACCTTCCAGTCAGCGAGAGCGCAGACCATCCCTTGGAACATCTGGGTGCCAACGGTCCCTGGTACGCCGGTAAGACTGTTGTTCTCCTACCAACGATGCACAAGAGGGGTGTAGAGGGGCGCAAATTGTCAGGGTCAACCCCATATTAACGCAAGAGTCTCAGGCCCAAACGTCAACAATGTATCATCCGATGTTCCCGAGAACTGCTACGTCGACCAAGCCGCGTATGTCTTGCGGCATGGCTCTCGCTACCCTGACAACGGTGCTTATAATGGCTGGGTTTCAATGCAAAATCGAGTCAGTCCACCATGCCGAAGCTATGAGGCCAGACCGCTGACGTTTCCTGGCGTTAGTTCCAATCTGGAAACTACACTGCTTCTGGTAGTCTCAGCTTTCTTCCCCGATGGCGCACAGTCTTGACGAACCCCTCGTCACAAATCGCCAACTTGAGTCCGACGGGATATAAGGAAGCACATGATCTGGGCTATACTTTACGGACGAGGTGAGTCCCTGCATTGACCATTTCATTATTTTCACTTGTTCACATGCTCAGATATCCCGACCTCTACCAAGAGGGCGATGAGTTCATGGTGTGGGCCAACAATTACTCTCGGGTCATTCAGACTGCGAAGCTATTTGTTCAAGGCTATCTGGGTACCAACGCGACTGTTCTCGGCGACATCGTGTCTGTCACTTCTAGAGGCTTCCCTGGTGGAATCGGGGACTCACTAGCCCCGTCTGACATGTGTCCCGCCTTCGAGGACACCGAAGGTGGCGACCATGTGTCCGAATGGAACAGCATCTACATTCCCCCTATCCTCGAACGTCTTCAGTCTTTGATTCAAGGCAATCTTACCTTGGTTCCAAACGATGTCTCGCAGATCCCCTATCTGTGTGGTTACGAAAGCCAGATTACTGGTCGCCTTTCCCCATGGTGCGATATTTTCACCGACGACGAATTCCTCCAGTATGAATACTTCCAGGATCTACGATATTACTATGGTGTTGGTCCAGGAACAGACGTCCCATCGAAGATGATGACGCCTTATCTCGACTCCTTGATGGACTTGTTTGGAGAAGGTCCCTCCGTGACCGGAAAGCGCGCAGACGGAAGCTCATTCCAGCTTCCCAAACTCATCATGTCATTCCTCAACGACGGACAACTCAACCAGCTTGTGACTGCGTCTGGCGTCTTTGACGATCAGGAACCGTTGTCAAGTACCCAGAAAGACAGCAACCGCCTATTCGTTAGCTCTCGCTATACAACGATGAGAGGAACCATTGCGTTTGAGAGGCTTACCTGCGAGGTAGCAAAAAACGGCACATTTGGGAACTCTGTTGGTTCCTCGGCGGCAGCCAATGCTTTGCTTGCTCGGAGGCATGACTCGGTTTCTTCAGTCCCGCCTGCAATCCATCAGCCTCAGAACTCAACCTTCATTCGCATTCGTCTCAATGACGCGGTTTACCCTCTACCATCATGCAGGAACGGACCGGGCTCATCGTGCCTACTCGATGACTACAAAAAGTATGTTTCCGAGAAACTGAAAGCCCAGGGAAATTGGATTACAAATTGTAATGTCACTACTTTGGGAGCGCCGTCGACGGTCAAGGGTGCCAGCTTCTACACTGACCTGAGCAGTCCCTGGCTGAGTCATGTCACTCCTTAGTTCTTCTTCCAACTAAGTATGTGTGTATGGTTCATTGAACTGCACTACGATGTATGTATTAGAATAGCTTCAAGAAGTGACTTATTAGTAAGTTTTGAGTAAGCCGCAAGTAACAGGATCAACACCAAAGCACATTTAGATCAATACCATGTGCCGCATACTGCAGGCCATTTGAATTCGAGTTGCAAATGAAGGATCCTAATTTGTTGGAGTAAACCTATGAAAGAAGTGAATTGAAACTTGCTGGTAATTGAAACATGATTTATATATGCTTGAGTTCAAGAGTACATCTACATTCTAACAAATAATACACAGTCAGGTGATGCCATGGTGCAGTATAGTAGGTAGTTGGGGCAAGGCCCTTGCTAGAATAATAAGTAAGAACATCTGCATCAGAAAGTGAGCGATGATTTTCTCGTGTTATATTTTTCTTGTAGTCTATTCTTTAGTCTCTTATTCTTGCCAACATTAGTTGTCAAAATGAGGTGCTGTCGATAGGCCTGGATTCACTACCTTAGGTGAAGGCTGGACTTCTGCGGAGGAAACAGTGTAAGAGACCTTAGCTATACCCTATGAAAAAAGACATACTGTCTCTTCCCGTCTGGAACTATACTGGTCCACAATGTCATTATGCTTTTTGTACTGTTCTCTTTACGAGGCTCCTTCTTGCAAGTGACGACAACCACATACTGGATGGGAAGCAGCAGGCGGATGGGAAACCGAACTTTGAATAAAAGACTCAAGCCCTTGATTACATGTGCCTCTAGGATGCACTATTCGGCCGGGCAAGACATGAATAAAATAGAGCAATAGACCCCCCATAGATATCATTATCTAGGATGTTCTCTGTAAAAGAGTTTGGCCTTGCCCTGGCATACGTTCGCTGAAAAGAGTACTACTAGCGACGATCGCTTTGCTAATCTTTTGAAGATCCAACTAAAGGCGTGCTGGCTATTAAGTAGACCTGCTCAATCATTTGCAGGCTTACAGCAGATCCAAACTGCGTGACAAGCTGCAGGAAGAATGATTCATCATGTATATTCTCTGTAGTTTGTGTGCAAGAGAACAGAAAAAGTGGTACTTGTTTGAGTTGCTCCTCTCGCCAAATGAGTCTGGAGACCAATTGATTTAGAATGTTGGTTCGTTTAAGTTCTCCGTGAAGTACGTTGAAATGCTATGGAGCTAGGAACTATAGCTAGAAGATATCCTTATCGAGGAGTAGCACCTCGTGCAGGGTTTTCCACCATGTGATAATACTGACGTGATTTGATACATCATAATGATATCTAATAGCCTACTATCTTGTGTTTGAATTGATAAGCTTGGAGCTCTCCAATATGAATAGTATAAGTATAAATATAAGGGTTAACTAGTAATAGACTCTACTCCAAGAGAGTACTATGCATAAAACTATAGGTTCTCTATATATACTATATAATTAAGTAAGTACTTCAAATAAGCCTTATTTCTATATAGCTTAGGAATCAACTTCTTCTTAAATATTCGGAATTTTGATTTCTATTTCTATTACTAATTATAGTTAAACTATCAAGAAATCTTTAGGGTATATCTAAGAGAACTTTAGGAATAATAATATATTCGAAATACTATTTTTTAAGATTATAAATATCTTCTTATTCTTATTATAATATAGTTAAATATTCTATAAAGCAAAAGTAAAATACAATTATTATAAAGTTAAGTAGGGACGAAATATTAATATTATATAGAAAGTATTTTTTTGTATTCAAGATAAACTCTAGTATTATTAATAAAAGAGTAAGTATACGTTTAGCCAAATATACTACTAATACTCTTGAAAAAGTATTGAAAGGTAGGTAGGTATATAGTTTATTTCTAGTAAAGAGATACTTTATGTTAAAAGTATATATACTAGANATATTCTTAGGGGAAGAGAAAATAGAATAAAAGAGTAAATAATAGTTATTTGGTTACTTTTGCTCTATACCTGGAATGGTATCTAAGCTCTTTACCTTATATATAGATTTATCTATAAATTTTATTTAGTAATAGTATTTGTACTAATACTAGTTTATAACTAGTTAAAATAGTAATGAAATTATTTATTATTATAGATAATTATATTCCCAGTTCTAATATTTAATTTTATAATAGTAGAAGATTTCGTAATAATAGTTAGGGAGAGTTTTATTAAGACTAAAACTTAATACACGAGGCTAAAAGTAACTACTAAGGTTATAGGGTTAAGAATTTTTTTGAACTTCTTAAAGATAGAATAATAGGATTTAATATATATAGCTAAAAAGTAACTACTAAGGTTATAGGGTTAAGAATTTTTTTGAACTTCTTAAAGATAGAATAAAATAAAGTATTTACTTTAAAATATTATTATAAGTTATACCTAGCTAGTTGACTCCGGCTCTACTTAAGTCCCGATAATTATACCTAAGAAGTTAAGTACTAGTAAGCTACTAGTAAACCCCTAATATTACTTTTAAGTAGACTTTATATACTTTTTACGAGAACTTCTCTTTTACTCCTTAGTTCTAAATAAATAATATTTATACTCCCTATAGCTAAATTATAGCTTAAGCCTAGCCTTGCGTATTATAGAACTAAGTAATTATAATAATACTAATATATAAAATTTACTAAAATTCCTTAGTTCTAAATAAATAATATTTATACTCCTTATAGCTAAATTATAGCTTAGGCCTAGCTTTTTATATATTTAAAACTTAGATTTATCCCCTATATAAGTAATACTAAGTTAAGTATAGTTATTTACTACTTAAGAAGAAATACTAATTAGTAAAGTATTATTATAGGCTATACCTAGCTAGTTAACTCTAGTTCTACCTAAGTCCCAATAACTATACCTAAGAAGTTAGGTACTAGTAAGTCGCTAGTAGGCCCCTAGTATTACTTTTAAGTAGACTTTTTATACTTTTTATAAGAATTTCTCTTTTACTCCTTAGTTCTAAATAAATAGTATTTATACTCTTTATAGCTAAATTATAGCTTAAACCTAGTTTTTTATATATTTAGAACTTAGATTTATCTCCTATATAAGTAATACTAGGT
>RYZW01000566.1:0-22515 GCA_004367215.1 Colletotrichum trifolii
GGTAAATAAGGCAAAAGCTGATAGCTAGGTATAATTACTTTTAAAGGGTCCCGGAGAGGCATATGACTTTAAATAGATCAGAAACCTACAATATAACCACAAATAATATAATTATTAAGAATACTCTAGGATATACTATTAATATAGTATTAAAATATTATAAGTATACTTATTAGCCTAACAAAGTAATAAACTACTTAAATAAACTGAAATAAATCTAAAAAGTAGTTTTATACTTATTTCTCTCTATAATATAAATCTTATAGAAAACTATATAAATATTAACTTTTATAAACTATATTACTTTAGATAATAATTATAGTATNTCTCTTTAATTAGTAGTAAGGGGTAATAGTTACAAATACTAATAGTATTAAAAGTATAATAATTTATATAAAACTACTATTTCTTTCTAGGCTTTTTAATAGAGAAAATAATTATTCTAGTTATATATTAACTAGCCTAGACTTGACCCTTATCTATTAGGTTTATTACCTAGTATTGGACTTTAAAGAAGTATTCTTTTAGTATATTATAAAATAATCTCTATAGTAAATCTAGTTAAGTTCTATCTAAATTCTTCTTTAGGCGAATATAGTAGTTAAAAGAACCCCTATAAAATAAGAAACTAGAAGCCTTATTTTTATTAAATAAGTCTATAAAAGAAATATAAATAACTAGTAAAATAAGTAATAGTTACTCTAAAACTATAAGGAATATAACTATTAAAACTATATTAATCTATACTAAATTAGTTACTAATTATTTATATCCCCTTTTATTTAAACTAGAAAATATTATAACTAGTAACTTAATAGGATTTATAAATCTATATATATATATTTCTTTTAATATATTACTAAAAGTCTAAATAGTTAAGCTATTAACTAAATCTATCTATACCTTATTCCTTATAAAGTCTAAAATAACTTATTAGTACTATAACTATAGTTTCTTAAAGATAACTATATATATTATTCCTAGGATTACATAAAATAAAACCTTAGATATTTACCTATCGAAATTAATCTATATTTTAGCTATCTTAGTAATATATATCCCCTAATTAATACTTAGGATAGTACTTAACTAGTATAACTATAGTAATATAATTAATATAAAGTTCTACTATCTTATAAACTCCTTATTAATTATTCTATAATAACTATAATTACTATTAACCTAAATAGAAATAAAAAGCTTATTATTTATTCATATAGAAACTAAGAAAAACAACTTATCTATTTATTTCTATATCTCTCTAGTCTTATCTATTACTATAGTATTATTATTAATAGTTATACTAATTTAACCCCTAAAAAGTCTTTTCTAAAAGACTAGGCTTTTATTATTCTTTATAGTCCCTTTATCTAACTATAAAGCCTAGATATTAGTATTAATAGCTACTAGTAAGCGAGTAAGTTATAACTTATATTCTATAATAAAATAATCCTTAGTACTATAATATATATAAGTACTAGCTTATATATATGCTTAAATAACTATAGAATTTACTTAATAAACCTTATATACCCGTATAATAGGAGTTAACTAAAGCTTACTAGTTATAATAGTTTACTTATTTAACTTTTTATAGTAAAGGAGAATAGTAGTATAGCGGTATTATACTAGTATTTAAGTAGCCCAAACTTCCTCTATACCTATTATCTATATATTTCTATTCTAATTAATTATTAGCTTTAATTAAGAAAAAGACTATAATTACCTATAATTTCATACCTCTATATTAAAGATCTCGAAATCTATTATAATTATGTAGTAGTATTAAATAGTAGTATAATAGTCTATCTAGTTAATATTATAGTTAATAGGAACTATTTAAATTTAGTAAGAAAAAGCTAGTTAGAAGTAGTTTAGCTTAATATCGCCTTCTTAGGAATAGCCCCTTACTTATCCTATAGCTGATCTAAACTTAATAAATATCTATTTAAACTCCTAATAAAAATAGTAAATTTTCTTAAAAGCTTAAATACTATAATAGGGGTTCTTATAATACTTAGTAAAGTACTAGAAGAATATATTAATATCCTAATTATACTATAATCCTTATATAGTATAGAAATTACTAACTTATATCTAGACTTCAAGTAATAAGCTAGTTTATAAGTATTACTAGAGGTTTTTAAGCTTTCTAATAAAAACCTAATTAACCTCTAATTTATACTATACAATTATCTATTATATAAAAAAATAGAAAGTATTACTATTAAAACAAATACTAATAAAGAGTAGTTTTTATTTTAGAGAAAATACTTATAGTATTTATAAAGCTATATTATAGTCTTATTAGAATTTTATAAGAATATCTCAAAAAACTTAGTTTTTATCTTCTATTAAATTAGTTTACTATTAATCTATTAAAACTTTTATTAAGAACTCTAGAGTAGTAATATCTACTATTATCTTTTCGCTATCTTCTATTTCTTCATTATTTACTATTTACTACTAAGTTAAACTTAAGTAGGGAACTTATTAACATTAGAAACTAATAATAAGAAGTATTTGAGTAATACTTTAATAGTATTATTATAAACTTGAAGAATTTATACTTAAAGTGAAAACTCTTTACTAGACTATAGGGGTAGTAGTTATATAGAGCCCTAATCGTAATATCTTATACAAGCCCTAAGGCTTAGGTCTATAATAAAAAGTATAGTTAACTATTTAAGCTTTATATATAATATCTTACTATTTCTAAAATTGTATTTTAGTTATTATTTTTATAATAAGATACTTAAGTTTAGGGGATTAGAATATGTTATAATATATTAAAATAGTACTTTTCAAATACTATTTTATCTATAATACTTAAATAGTTATAAGTATTTATAGTTTCTATTACTATATCTTCTTGTATATAATGGTACTAGTACTATAATACTTTATTTATATATTTAAAGATTTAATTTATCAAATAGGTTTAGTTTAACTACTTATATTAGTAGTTTTAAGTTCTCGAAATATAGAAGTAATAGAGAATTATATAAACCTTTAGGTGTTTCTCTATAAAATTTACAATACTTTTTACATAAATCTCTTCAGTAATATCTATTAGGAATTATTAATCTTTTTTATAAATCATTGTTCTAGGGATAAAGTTTTCAAGAACACTTAATTTAAATATTTTAAGAGTTTATTAATACTATCTAATTTTCAGAAACTTACTTAAAAGTAACTTCTAAAAAAGCTTTAATAGGATACTTTAGTAAGTAGTTACTTTAAAAACAAAGTAATCTTATACGTTATTAGTTTTAGTTTCTACTTAAAAGGTATTATACTAGGTAAGCTACTAATCAGCTCCTTTAAAAACTAAAACAAAGTATTTCTAGTAGATATTTTAGTAGTTAAAATATTTAGTTACTTTTACTCTATACCCAGAATAGTATCTAAACTCTTTACTCTATATATAGATTTAACTATAAATTTTACCTAATAATAGGATTTATATTAATACTAGCTTATAACTAGTTAAAATAGTAATGAAATTACTTATCATTATATATATTCATACCCCTAGTTCTAATATTTGATTTTCTGGTAATAGAGGACGTCGTAGTAATAGTAAGAGAAATCTTTATTAAGACTAGGGCTTAGTATATATAACTATAGATAACTACTGTAACTTTAGAATTAAGAATTTTTAAACTTCTTAAAAATAGAATAAAATAAAGTATTTATCTTAAAACGTAGAAGCTAAATATTGTATAATCTATTACTCTTCTATAACTTTTATAATAGAATTGAAATCTCCTCAAAATCTATATAACTATTTATAAAAAGATAACTATAAAATAAGTATAAATAGAATAAAATAGAGTACTAAGAGTTAAATATTCTATAATCTATTACTCTTCTATAACTTTTATAATAGAATTGAAATCTCCTCAAAATCTATATAATTGTTTATAAAAAGATAACTATAAAATAAGTATAGAGATGTCTAGTTATATTTATAATAACTAAAGCTATTAGTATATTAGACTAGGTTTTAATAAAATTATTCTGAATACTATAATTAATAAGTAATCTATAAATATTTAAAAGAAAATTATCTAGTTATCTTATAAGCTACTATACTAAACTTACAATATTAGAGATTAGGTACTAATTAAATAATACTCTAGTATTAATCTTTTACTATAATACTATTTATTAGATATTTTAGAATACTATTATATCATAATTATAAGAGTTTTAAAAACTATCTAGCTATACTAGAAATATCTATATCTATATAAGTATTTTTTAAATATTAACTATACTTAATTAATATATCAAAATCGTTTACTAATAAGAATAAACTAAGTCTTGCTATATTTATATAGAGATTATGAGTTAGTTTATATTAGTAGTAAGAAACTTTGATATTAGTAATATAAAGTCTTATCTTAGGGATAGGTAAAGTTTAGTTTATAATAGAGATATTAAAGTTACGGATATCGAGGTTATAATAAATATTCGAATAGAATACTTATAGTTAGTAGCAATTAAATATCTCGAGATATAATAATTGAAATATATAAATTTAGTATAATATATATTTTTAGCTTAGTAGGTCTTTAGTATTATAAGACTCTTAATTATTAAATATAATTAGGGGTTAAAATCTAGAGTATATTATATATAATTAAATATAGCTATATATACCGCGCGAGGCTTTATTTCGTATAGTTTAAGTAAAGCGAGGCCTGTAGAAACAGTACTAGTGTCTAAGGTTTAACTAGTATAAACTCTATTTCTTAAACGCGTTATTTCTAACAATTTATTAGCTATAATCTTTAACTAACTATATTATTACTACCTAAAGTTTTCACTATTATTTAATAGTTCCTCAGCCCTAATATTATCTATAAAACATATAAAACAAGAGCTAATTACTAGGTATAGCTTCCTTTAAAGAGTTCCCGAGAAATATATAACTTTAATATAGATTAGAGATCTTTAATATAACTATATAATAAGTATTTATATAGAATACTTATAATAAGTAATAACTAAATATCTCGAGAGATTAAATTTATTGATAATATAATAGTATAATATTAGAATAATATAAAGATGTAATAATGTAAAGTTACTATAAAAAGATTCATTAGTTATTTATTACTAAAAAGTTAATATAGAGCAAATATACTTGCTATAGTAATAAGAAGTCGAGTATCAAATCGATAAGATAATAATTATAACAATGATTAGAGATAGAAGAACGAAAGTAATATTTTAGGATATAATATATCTACTAATACTTATAAAAGAAAGAAAGCTATCAGTTTTTCTTATATATATTTTCAAAGAAGCTTATAGTTAATAATTCTATAAATCTTTTGAAAACTACTAGTTATATAGTTTTATTATGTAAACTAACATGATAAAGTAGTAAAGACTTAAGAATGTAATAGTAATAGGAACTCATAAAGAAACTTCTTAAATTAAGATTTGAAATTTCTTATAAAGCTTTTAACTACTAATTAGAATCTATAGGTTTTGAAGTATAAGATTGAGAATATTAAATCAAAGCTTATTTGTATTAAAAGTATTAAAATGTTTATATAAGTTTCTAGTTAGTAAGAAATATTTAATACATTACTTATAGTATATTATTAGTTTATCTAGTAGGGATAATCGTATACTATATATAATCTCGTTATATAAGTATTAAAAGATTCTAGTATTCGTTATTATTATTATTATATTATATAGTTATATATATAGCTATATAAAGCTCCAGATCTATAGTATAATAGTTATTTACTAATTAATACAGTACTAAGCTATAGTTAGTAATAAGTATTACTAGTAAAATATAGAAGTATTTAGCTATATATACTATATATATATAGAAGTATATAGCTATATATACCGTATATATATAGAAGTATATATATTATATATTATAGTATATACTATATAGTATAGTATTACTAATACTAGTAAGTTTTTCTTTTTATTATATATTTTATGTATATTTATTCATATATAAAAGCTAGTACTAAACATACTGTAAATACTTACTAAAAATACTGTTAAAATAATATAAGAATATATATAATACTAAGGCTACCATATAACTCTACTAATTACTATATAACTCGGGTAATTTATATAAAATATTACTATTTTATTTAAGCGTATTTAGACACTTTATTCTAGTTAGAAAAAAATATACTTTTTAATAACCTATTTTCAAACTATATACTATATTATTTATTCATCATAATTATAAGCCTAATTATATTCAATTATCTCTAAACTACTTATAATTAACAAATACAAAAAGAATCCTTTTTAATCTATCTTATTAGTTCTTTAATTTACTACTTAAAAAGAAAAGCTTAACTACTAATAACCTTAATATAATAGTAAAACTATCTAATAACTCTAACTTTAACTATTAATATATTATACTATACTTCTATATAACTAGCTAAAATATCTAGTAATATATTAATCTAGATATTAAACCTATTCTTAATATCTTACAAATATTTAAATTACCTAAATTTAATAAATAGCTTAACTAAGAGAATACTACTTAAGAAAAAACTAAAAAATACTATCTCCTATACTCCTATTATTTTAGGGGTTTTTAACTACTATTTAATAAATCTTAAGTTTTAAATGATTCAGGAATCTTATTAGAAAGAAATAAAGAAATGTTATAATACTAGTTAGAAATAGGTAAATATTACTATTAATAATAGTTTTTTAATACTTATCTAGATAAAGCTTCTCAGTAATAATAATTTATCTTTTTAAATTTTCCTAAAAATTCTAAAATATCAATATACCTAGAATAATTCAGTCATATAACAATAAATCAGAATTAAATATAAGAAAATCCCCGAGAAAAGTAATTTAAATATCTCTAGTCTAGTATAATATAATAAATAATATACTATCTACTTCTAAATAATCGTATATAATATCCTAGAAATCCAGAAAACTCTTATAGTTAAAAGATAACTTTAAATATTTATTTAATATATTTTACCTAGTTAAACTATAATTTAATTTTAAGATATCTCCTAGAAACAAACTCTAAATTTGAGTATTATAATTTTAACTAAATATACAGAAATCTTTATAACTATATTTTATACTAATCAAAATTTAACTAAGATTTATAGTAAAACATTAGCTATAATAGTTATTCTTATAGGAAAGTTAGATATAACTTAAGCTAAAATGAAGTACCTATATAATTTTAAGAATTACTTATACCTTCTAGAAAACTATAAGTATATTAAGTATACTATTACTAATTTATATACTAGACTCCCTAATATTCAAATATCTATTACTACTTAAGATAGTATAATTAACAAAATAAATAACTCTAAACTCTATATTTTATAATAAACATTTATTAAGAAAAAATAATTAAATATTGAAAGATATACCAATAAAACTAAAAAACCTTTAGATACATTGAAAATTAAATTAACCCCCTTAAGTAGTAAGTCTAGTAATACTAATTACCCCTCTAATTTCATATATATCAGTATTGATCCTACTCTCCTTAAAAAACCATCTAAAATCCCCCTAAAAGTCTTCTTAACTACTTAAAAACCTTATATACTTTTAAGCAATGTAATTTTTAATAACTATAAAATAATCTATATTACTGATTTAATAAACTTCTTTAAAAAGAATCTTTTAAATTTAATAAAAAAATAAATTTAGTTTAATATAATTTAGTTAACTTTCCTATAATTAAATAAAATAAGAAAATCATTAACAATATCCTTAATAATCTAAAAAAGAAAAATACTTTTCATCTAATATTAGATAATATTATCTATATTAAAAACTTCTATACTAATATTATCTCAAAATCACTACTTCTTAATAAAACTAAGATCTAATATATAAAACTAGACTATACTCTCAAATTCAACCTAATTAAATACTCTATGATTATAAAATAATTATTTAAAAAGTAAAACCTTATTTTCCTTAAATATAAACTTTTTTTCAATTATCTTATAATTTATTTAACTATTTCTGATATTATCTCAGAATTACTAAGTATTCTATTTTTTAACTATACCCTAAAATAACTCTCCTAAAACTAAAATCTAATAATACCTATATATAATACTTTTAAGTAAGATATCTAAGATAAACTACTCTTAAATATTTAATCTTTAATATTTAGGAGGTAAAAACTATAAGACTAAAGCAATTAAACTATTCATACTATACAATAGCCTATTTTTAATAAGTTATCTCTAGATAAACTTCAAAATCATACTTAATTCACCTATTTTATCATATTATTTAAAATCTTTTTAACTTCCCTAAAATATATATAGGTAACTCCTAAACTCTTATTATCAAAATCAAATTTTCAAGCTTTCTCTTTTTATACGCACTACTTAATAAAACCCATAATTCAGTCTTTTAAAAGTTATTAATATTTAAAAAATAAGTAAAAAGATAGAAAAACCTTTTAATTTATAGAATTCGACAACATATTAAGAAAATAATAATAACAATTAATAGAGAAACTATAAAGTAGTTCATATTACTAATTTAATAGATTTCTTTAAGAAAAGATCTTTTAAGTTTAATTAAAGAATAGATTAAATTTAATATAGTCTAGCTAATCTTTCTGTAATAAAATAAAATAAGAAGATTATTAAAAGAATCCTTACTAGTTTCAATAGGAAAAATATACTTAATTTAATATTAGATACTATTACTTATATCAAAAGTTTCTAAACTAATATTATCTCAGAAACTCTATTTCTTAATAAAACTAAAGTCTAATATATAAAACTAAACTATACTTTTAAGTTTAGACTAATTAAATATTCTATTATTTTAAGATAATTACTTAAAAAGTATAATTCTATTTTCCTTAAATATAAACCTATTATAAACTATTTTATAATTTATTTAGATACTTCTAGTATTATTCTAGAATTACTGAATATTCTATTCTCTTAATTATACTCTCAAATAGGTTTCTTAGAACTAAAATCTAATAATACTCATATATAATCCTTTTAAATAGAATATTTAGGATAGACTATTTTTTAATATTTAGTCTTTAGTATTTAAAGAGTAAAAACTATAGAATTAAAATAATTAGATTCTTTTTATCATAAAATAGCCTATTTTTAATAAGTTATCTCTAGATAAACTTTAGAGTTATATTTAATTTACTTATTTTATTATATTACTTTAAATCTATTTAGTTTCTCTAAAATATATATAAGTAACTCTTAGGTATTTATTATTAAAAAGAAATCTTCAGGCTTATTCTTTTCATTTCTACTACTTAATAAAACCTATAATTTAGTCTTTTAAATATTATTAATATTCGAAAACTAAATAAAGAAGTAGAGAAACCTTTTAATTTACAGAATTTACTAAACTATTAAGAATATAATAATAGTAATGAATAGAAAAACTAACTATTAGAAATAATTCATAAACTTAAAGATTAATTTTAAAATATTTCTCTCTTATACTAAAAAACTAGTAAAAATAAATAAGTATACTACATAAAAACTAATTACCTAAAATATAAAAATATAAAAAGCTGTAAAACTACTATTTAAACTATATGTAAAATTAATTTAAGTAGTAGTTGTATTATATAAGATATTTATAAATATTTGAAATAATTAGAGATTACTATATAGAATTAAAGAAACCTAGTATAAATAGTATATTTGTTAATAAATACTGGAATATATTCTAAATTTATATTAAAACTTATAACTCTATTAGGGATAGATTTATACTTATAGTTATTAAGTATACTTACTTAGAAAATACTATAAATAAAATATTTCAAAAACGTTATTTAAAGTTAAACTAAGGAGATATATTAGATACCTGATAAACTATATTCTAAATATTTATAACTTCTATAAAATCTAGATCTTTACTTTTTAGAGGATTATTATTACTTAAATATTAGATTTAATAAAATAAGATTTTATTTAAAATAAAACTCATATAAAATACTTATAAAAGAAATTATAAAACTACTAATTAAGTCAATTAATTAAAAAAAGAAAGTTTATTCTTAAAATACTTAGAGATTTTAAATTAGTAAGAATATTTAATAGAGGAATTTCTCTTCTATTAACTATTTGATTAATATTAGAAATAACTTAAGATATTAAACTAAGTTTCGAATTGATTTCTAAGATAAATAAGAAAAGCTTAATTATATTTAAACTAATACCTAAACTAATAAAGCTAGTCTAAGTTTCTAATTGATAATAACTAGATATAAGAACCTTAAGTAGAAATTACAATTTAGGAAATATACTAATAACTAAAGATTTAAATAATATACTTAAAATTAGAGATCTAGCTAGTTAAGAAAAAATACTTATTTTAATTCACAATAGAAATAATTACTTTAAAACTCCTGTTTAGCTAATTTAGAATAAACTAAAATATAGTTCTAGGTTTTAACTAACTAAATTAAGATCTTTAATTACTTAAGAACCTAGCTAATAATATACGAATAGATAATAAGAGTAATTAGAACTATAAATTACTATTAATAACTATATAATACTTTTAAAAGAATATAATAGTAGTATTTTATACTTCTTAGAATATAAATAGGATAGTTTTACTAATACTTATTTATTTAATTAATAATAAAAACTAGATAGGGATAATCCTAACCTCTTGATAGTTTTCCTCGTTATTTAAAATACAGTATTAAAGAAGAGGATTTTTCCGCTAAAATTCAAATATATTTTAATTAACTAGTTATACTACTCAAGATTTAGAAAGATATTACTAACTTACTAGAATTACTATAAATATCTTTTATTAAAATAGTAAGAACTAAGATTATAAAGTTAAAAGAAGAAATACCTAGTAAGAAATAAATTACTAAAATACTAGATTTAAGCCTTTTTTTCTTAAATAAGTTTTTACTTATAAAATAGATATAGATAGCTTTCTAGAATAGTATAAAACGAAGATTTTTATCTTTAAAGATATATAACTAATTAATTTATTATAAACTATATATATCGTAATACTTACTACTCAAACTTCTTAAGTAACTATAATAATTGTAGTATAATTTAACCTTAAGGTTTTTTAATTTAATATTATTAATACATTTCTTAATACTATAAGGGATTCTAGTAGATTTCTAATAATAATTCAACTACTAAATAGAATAAGGTGATAAAATACTATATAGAATTTAAGTATACTTTTTATAGACTTCGAGATATATCTCTTTTTAATATAAACCTTTGTATATTATTTTTAAGTTATTAGGTTTCTAGTTATACCTAGAAAAGCCTTATCTATTTAAAAATTAGAATTCGAGTATCTTTATCCTACTCTATATAAATAATATTGTTCTCTTATATTATAAAGTAGCTAGAAAAGAAGCTCTCGAGATTATTAAAAGTATTAAATATATTTATAAACTTGAAAAGTAAGGTGTTATTAAGTATTTCCTAAGGGTTTAAATAGTTAAAAAATGATAAATATTATAAGATTTACTTAGTTTATAATATATATGTTACTAAGATCACTAAGTATTTTAATCTTAACTATAGTTTAATCCTAATAATACTACTTCTAGTAATAACGTTTACTATAAATACTAGGTAAGTTATATTTAAGGAAAATTATAAATATTAGATAAAAAGTAATTTAATTCTTTATACTTCTATTATAATATAACTAGATATCTTATTTATATGTTATCTATTCTTAAAATATTTTATAAATCTTTTCTAGGTATACTAGAATACTATAAACTATATAATTTAATACTTCTATAAAGCAAGAATCCTAGTACTATAATTGAGAAATTTAAGAAATATTGATACAATATTTTAAATATTCTAAATTTCTAGATATACTTTATTTATAAACTGTAAGAAAACTTAAAAGTTAAATTATAGTTATATCATCTCTCTATTTAGAAAACTAATCTAATAGAAAACTACTTAATAGAATACTATAATAATATTAATAATTACAATAGAATTTCTTAGCCTGAAATATACTTCTAAAAAAGCTGTAGTACTAAGAAAACGATGTTTAGATATTAAACGTAACCTTAGAAATACTTAGAGAATCTCTTATAATCATTACTAAATAATTTAGTTTATAATCTTAGATAATAAATACTTATTTACTAGACTTTAATATATAAATATTTAAATAGATATAGCTTTACTAAGAATACTTAAAAAACAGTTTTAAAATAATCTATATATTTATAGATATAATACTAGTAGATAGACTTATAAAGAATCTAATTTAAGTAAAATTTAAATATCTTAGAATACTTCTTAACTTTATAGATCTATAAATAATATTCTTAAAACTAGCTAAAATAATAAAAGAAACTATTTATAGTAAATTTTCTATTTATTTAAATATATATATAAGTAACTTCGAATGATATTTATTTTTAATAGAAGGTTTTTATAGCAGAAATATTCAAAGTGAAAAATTAATAAAATTCTTCTAACTATTCCTAGGGAATAGAACTTTCTAGGTAGGCTTTTATTCAGTTAAATATTATTTATTTAAACTCGGAACCTTAAATAACTAAGTAAGATATTATAAGAAATATATAGAAATTAATTTATATAAGGATTAAAAATTAGTTATAATTCCTGAAAGAAATAGAGATTAGAGCTTAAACTTATCTGAAAAGTAAAGGGTAACTAAAACTAGTAGTTAGAATACTATAACTAAAACTATAAACTCTAACCTTTTTTATAATAAGCTAGAATATAAAACCTTAGCTAACTAGAAAACTAGTTATAATTACTAAAAGTCTAGAAATAGAACTATTTAAAACTAGCTAAATAAGTAGAATAGGCTAGAAAGTTTAAATAATAGGAAGTTGAGGTACTTAGACTAGAGAAAGTTATTCGACTATAGGGGTTCTAGTAATAGAGTCTAAAATACTTCTATTCTTAATAAAAGTAATTTTAAATTCTTTCTATTAATTTTATTATAGCTTAAAGTAAACAAGCTTCTTTATATTACTAACTTTCTTCACCTTTAACTAAGAAAAATTACATTTAGATGAAAATTCTTAAGCTAAAATACTTACTTTGTTAGTATCTGAAATCTAAAAAACCTCTAAATATTTCTTAAATATTTCGTATATCTAGTTTGAAACTAGTAGATATATAGCTTTTAAATTAATTTTGTATTAGTAGTAGTAGTTAGAAACTAAATTTCTACTACTAATACTAATAATATAAAAATAGAGTTTTTAACAAAAAGTAAAAGTTAAATAATATACTATATATAGGATAGTTTAGACTAACTATAAATCTCTAATGGTTTTTATTTAAAATAAGTAATCTTTATATTTCCTAGTAATCTTATTTTGTTTAGAAAAAGTAGTTTTGTTTAGGGTTTTCTTTAAAATAATAAGCTCATTACTAAACTTTACTAGTTAATATTAGGTAATTTCGAGTTGATATATTAAATTATTAATCTCTAATAAAACCTCTTAATCTTTAATCTAGGAAAACTTCCTCGTTATACTAACTATAATTCTTAAATATTTCTTAAAAAAACTTAATTATTTCCTTAATATATTCTTTACTATTTTCCTCTTTATTTATAATAGTTTTAAGCTCCTTATCCTTATTACTAATAGCTTTAAACATTAAATCTTCTACTTTAAAGTTACTAGTCAAGTTATTTTTATTATTATTAAATAGAAGCTTTAGAGTAGAAACCTTCCTTAGATAATTATAAAAGCATTTTAAACTAGTAATAGTAATAAGTATTTTTATTAAAATAGTTCCCTTATTTGTAAAACTACTAGGCTTAGGCATTTTAGTAAATTCAAGAATTAGAAACAATAACAAACATTCCTATAAATTAGAGAACTCTACGAAATATAATTAAATAAATAACTTAAATCAAAATAATTAACCTTTATAGTAAAACTAGAAGTTTAAACTACTAATAAAATTATTTTCTTTGATAAAATAAATACAAACTTAAATCTTAGATATAAAGTATTGTTGGATAAATTTACTAAGACTAAAAAACGTATTAATAGAAAGAAAAAGGAAAGAATAGGAGTTGAGATATTTAAAAGAAAAGAAATCAAATAAAAAGTATTAAATAAAATAGGCTTTCAAAAGGAATATAGAAAAGTATTTTAAGTTTAAGATTTATCATTTTTCTTAAGTAAGTAAAGATTAAAATTAGTTAAAATAAATATAAATATATAATAAATGAATAATATAGTATAAAGTCTGAGAGTAGGTTATTAGAAAGTATATCCTCTTCTAACTAGAATAAAGTATTCGAATACGTACAAATAGAATAGTTATACTTTATATAAACTACTTGAGTCGTATAGTAACTAGTAGAATTATATAGTAGCCTTCATACTATACGTATTCTTATATACCCCCCTAGTAGTAAAGCTACTAGAGATACCCTTATATAATCTAAGTAATATACTAAATAAATAAAAAAAGGTAAATAGTTTCTTAATATAGGTCTTTAAGTATTTAAATAAAAGGAATTAATAAAATTATTATAATCTATCGTATATTTAACTATTTTTATTATATATTAGTAAGAATAATTAGTTAGCTCTTTCTAAAATTACTAGTAATCCGATCTTTATATATACTATAAATAAATTATTTATCAATTTTCAACTTACTAGATTTCTTTCCTCTCTTCTATACTAATACTTTTAATACTTCTTTCTTACTTATAAGTAATATTCTTTAGTAATATAGATTCTATATATTAGCTTAAAGTATAATTAATATATATTAGTTATTACTAGTATTCTAACTATAAAAAAACCTTTTAAGTCTATTAAGAAAGGTATTATTAAACCTGAGAACTTTACTATTAAGGTTAAGATATAAACTATTAATACTAATATTAACTAATATAATATTACTAGTAATTTTCTAAAGTACCTTATATCTTCTTCTATTAATGATCTAGTACTAGTATTTACTAGTTATATTTTTAAATTAGAGTGATGATTCTTTAATCTAAATCTAAAAAGTAATAGAGTATTAGAGTTCGTAATCGCCTTAAGTATTCTTCACTCTTATTTACCTGATAAGGATAATAAGTTTTAAACCTAAAATACTTTTTCATGTTTGTTTAGGAAATCTTTTTTATTTAGTAGTTCTTAGCTAATTTCTTCTTATTTAAGAAATTCAATTCCTACTTTTTCCTTTTTTTTCTCTCTATTAATATATTTATTTACTTTAATAATTTTATCTAAGAATACTCTATCTCTAGGATTTAAGCCTAGTTTAACTTTATTAAGGAAAATAACCCTATTAGTAGTTTAAACTTCTTATAATAGTATAAAAGTGAATTATTTCGCTTAAAATTATTTATTTAGCTATATTTTATATAGTTTCCTAATTTATAGGAATATTTATTACTATCTCTAGTATCCTAACTTACTAAAATACCTAAGCCTAGTAGTATCGCGAAAGGGAAAACTACCCTAACTAAAAATCCTTTTACTACTACTAATTTAAAATATCTTTATAGTTATCTAAAACAAAATCACTACTCTAAAGCTCTTTTCTAATAAAAGAAAAATAACTTGGCTAGTAATCCTAAAAAAAGAAGAGGTACCTAAACCTATTAGTAATAATAATAAAGTACTTGAGGCTATTACTAATAAAGAAGAAGATAGTAATAAAAACATTAAAGAAATAACTAAACTACTTAAGAAATACGTAAAAACTACTATTAATATAATAGCAAAATTTTTATAGATTAGAGATTAAGAAATTTTATTAGAGATAAATAATCTTGAATACTAATTAGAAACTACTAAATATTAACTCGTAAAACCTAGTAATAAGTCTACTATTCTAAAGAAAACTCTAACTAAATCTATTTTTTCTAAGAAAAGTAAAACTACTAAAGAATATAAAAATCACTTACTCTAAATAAAAACTATTAGAGATTTATAGCTAGTTTAAACTATCTTTTATATAATATATTATTCTAGTTTTATCCTCTTATAGAACCCCTATCTCTATACTATTAGTATTAGTAGTTAAGATTCGGTTTCTAACTAATACTACTAATATTAAAATAACTCGAAAATTATTTATATATTAGTTTCTAATTCAACTTATAAAGTATTTAAGAACTATTTAGAAGTTTTCTAGATTCCCGAAACTAATAAAGTAAGTATTTTAGCCTAAGACTTTTTATTTAAATCTAACTATTCCTAGTTAAAAACTAATAAAGTTAGTAATATAAAAAAGCTTATCTATTTCGAGTTATAATTAAAATAATAGAAAAACTTCAAAGTTACTTTTATTAAAAATAAGAATATCTTAGATTCTACTACTAGAATTCTTATTATTAAATAACCTTTTCTAGTTTAAGTATTTTAATTTATTTAAGTTCCCTAGTTTACCTAGTTCATTTCTCGAAATTATATTTTTAGTATTTTAATAATAGTAATTAGTTCCCTAGTTAGCTAACTTTCTATATTTCAGTTAGTTCCTAGAAAGTTTAGAATTTATAGTTATAATTATAGTATTTTACTTTATAGTTTTAAGTAATCTTAGTATTTCAGATAGGTTTAAGTTTTTACTTCTATTCTTTTTAAGAACTAAAATTAGTATTTAATACCTATATAAATCGATTTCTATATACCTATTATAGTATTTTACTTACCTTTTTAAAACTTAGAATTTCAATAATTAATACTGAGTTAAATAAAAACCTATCTCGAGAACTTTATTTAATAAAGATAGTTAGAAGGATTCTATTATATTCTTACTTTTTATATTAATACTATATGAACTCTTTATTAAAAATAGGGATTATTCTGAGTTATTTATATATATATATATATAAATAGATAGAAAATTGCTTTAAATAGCTTTTTCTATTATTCTAGCTAGTTTTAAGGGTAATTTTTATAGATCTATAAAGTTAAGAAATATTCTAAATTATTTAAATTTCGCTTAAGTTAGATTCTTTATAAGTCTATCTACTAGTATTATATTTATAAATATATAAATTATTTTAAACCTACTTTTTAAGTATTCCTAGTAAAAGTATATTTATTAAATATTTATATATTAAAGTCTAGTAGATAGGTATTTACTATTTAAGATTACTAGTTTAATTATCTAGTAGTTATTATAATAAATTCTCTAAATATCTCTTAAATTAAACTTAATATCTTAAAATAGTTTTTTTAATACTATAACTTCTTTTAAAGTATATTCTAAGCTAAGAAATTCTATTTTAATTATTAATATAATTATAATACTCTATTCAGTAATTTTCTACTAGATTAGTTTTCTAAATAAAGAGATAATATAGCTAGGGGGTTGTATTAAAGGTCTCTGATCTATTTAAAGTCATATACCTCTCGGGGTCCCTATAAAGGAAGCTATACCTAATAGTTAGCTCTTACTTTATAAACTCTATAGATAATACTAGGGCTAAGGAACCGTTTAAATAGAGAAAACTTCAAATAGTAATAATATAGTTAGTTAATATAATAGGTGATAAATAGGGAAAATATAAGCTTATCTATTATAGTTAATCTTTAAGCCTTATAGTAGGTTACGTAATACTAATACTAGCTAGCTAGTAGTACTTATCGCTAGCTACTATTAATAGTCGCTAGCTATTCATAGCTAGTAGTAGTAAGTATTAATAGCTAGTAATAGTTACTATATTTAGTTTACGTAATTAGAAAGCATATAGCTACTAGTCGCGGTTACCCGCTACAGGATTCAAACCTACTATTCTTACTATAAAACGGTAAAAGCTAGCTAGATATTAAACTACTATATTAAGCGGGAGATAATATAGCTATAATTCAATCTTTAAATCTTTTTATAATCTATAAATAAAATATTTCTAGTAATCAAAAATATTTAAAATATCTTATTAATACCCCCTAAACTTCTAAACTATAATACTAAGAATCTTATTTGATAGAAAATACTATATTATAGAATTTATAATATCTATATATACTTAGGAAATATTTATGAAATATTTCAAAAATAAAAAGTATATAAATAGGATATCTAGTTATATTATAATAGAAATATAAAGAATTAAACTAACTTTAGTCTGGTACTCGTAAATCTCTTTAAATATAGCTTAACTAGTATTCGTAGTTAAAGTTATTACTAGAAGTAGTATTATTAGAATTAAACTATAGTTAAGATTAAAATACTTAGCAATTTTAGTAATATATATATTGTAAATTAAGTAAATTTTATAATATTCATAATCCTAAACTCCTTAAAATTTAAGAAAATATTTAATAGGATTTTACTTTTTAAGTTTATAAGTATACTTAATACTTTTAATAATCTTATAAACTTCTTTCCTAGCTATCTTATAATATAAGAGAGGAATATTGTCTATATAGAATAAAGTAAAAATATTCGAACTCTTATTTTTAAATAAATAAAGCTTTTCTAGGTATAGCTAGAAGCCTAATAACTTAAGAGTAATATAAAAAGTCTTATATTAAAGAAAAGTATATCTTAAAATTTATAAAAAGTATATTTAAGTTCTATGTAATACTTTATAACTTTAAGTCTATCTAGTAATTTAACTATTATTAGAAGTTTATTAGGATCCTTTACAGTATTTAGAAATATATTAATAACATCAAACTAGTAAACCTCGAGGTTAAACTATACTATAGTTATTATAGCTATTTGAAAAGTTTAAGTAGCTAGTATTACTATATATATAGTTTATAATAGATTAACTAGCTATATATCTCTATATATATATAAATCCTTACCTTATACTATTCTAGAAAACTATCTATATTTATCTTATAAATAAAAGCTTCCTTAAGAGGAAACAACCTAGATCTAGTATTCTAGTAATCTATTTCTTATTAAGTATTTTTCTATTTTAACTTTATAGTCTTAATCCTTATTATTTTAATAAAAGAACTTTATAGTAGCTCCAATAGGTTGGTAATATCTTTCTAAATCTTTAGTAGTATAACTAGTTAATTAAAATATATTTAAATTTTAGTAGAAAGATCTTTCTTTTTTAATACTATATTTCAAATAATAAGGAAAACTATTAAAAAGTTAAGACTATTTTTATTAAGTCTTTATTACTAATTAAGTAAATAAGTACTAGTAAAACTATCCTATTCACGTTCTAAGAAATATAAAATACTACTATTATATTCTTTTAAAAGTACTATATAATTACTAATAATAATCTCTAGTTCTCATTACTATTATTATCTATTCCTATATTATTAACCTAGTTTTTAAATAGTTAAAGATCCTAACCTAATTAGTTAAAGTTTAGAGCTATACTTTAATTTACTTTAAATTAGCTAAAAGGGGTTCTAAAGTAGTTACCTCTATTTTTAGTTAAAGTAAGTATCTTTTCTTAGTTAATTAGATCCCTAATTCTAAATATACTATTTAGTTCTCTAGTTATTAATATATTTCCTAAATTCCGATTTTTACTTAAAGTTATTATATCTAGTTATTATTAATTAGAAACCTAGCCTAGCTTTATTAGTTTAAGTATTAGTTGAAGTGTAATTAAATTTTTCTTATTAGTCTGGTAGTATTAATAAAATAACTAGTAGAAAAGAGGTCCCCTTATTAAGTATTCTTACTACTCTAAACTCTCTAAATATTTTAAGAATAAAATCTTCTTCTTCTTTAGTAACTAACTTAATTAATAGCTTTATAACTTTTTTATAAATACTTTATACGAGTTTTACTTTAAGTAAAATCTTATTTTATTAAACTTAATATTTTAGATAATAATAATCCTCTAAAAAGATAAAGATCTAGATTTTATATAAATTATAAATATTTAGAATAAAGCTTACTAGATATCTAATATATCCCCTTAGTTTAACCTTAAATAACCTTTTAAAATACTTTATTTATAGTATTTCTTGAATAGATATACTTAATAACTATAAGTATAAATCTATCCCTAGTAAAATTACAAATCTCAATAAAAACTTAGAGTATACTATAGTACATATTAATGAAAATACTATTTATACTAGGTTTCTTTAACTTTATATAGTAATCTCTAATTATTTCAAATATTTAGCAATATATTATACAGTATAGCTACTATTTAAATCAATTCTATTTATAGTTTAGGTAGTAGTCCTATAACTTCTTATACTTCTATATTTGAAGTAATTAGCTTTTTTCTAGTATACTTACTTACTCTAACTAGCTTTTTAGTATAAGAAAGAAATAGCTTAAGATTAGTCTTTTATTCTATTACTGATTTTTAGTAATTAGTTTCTCTATTAATTACTATTACTATTCTCTTAATATTTTATTAAATCTTATCAATTAAAATACCCCTTTATCTCTTTCTCTTATTTATCTTTTAAACATTAATAATACTTAAAAAACTAAGTTATAGGTTTTATCAAATAGTATAAATAAATGAAATAAGCTTAAATATCTATTTCTAGTAATAAAAACCCGGGAATCACCTGTATATATTCTAAAGAAATCAAATAGATCTTGAAAAATATAATAAGATAAATAAACTAAGTATAATTCTAAGTTTTGTCTAGAGATAACTTATTAAGAATAAGCTATTATATAATAGGAGTAATTTAATTACCTTAATCTTATAATCTTTACTCCTTAAGTATTAAAGATTAAATATTTAAGAATAGTTTATCCTAGATATTCTATTTAAAAGTATTATATATAAGTATTATTAAACTTTAGTTCTAGGAAAACTACTTTAAAATATAGTCGAGAAAATAGAATATTTAGTAATTCTAAGATAATACTAGAAATACTTAAATAAACTATATAATAGTTTAGGATAAACTTATATTTAAGGAAAGTAAAGTTATACTTTCTAAATACCTATTTTATAATAATAGAATACTTAATTAAACTAAACCTAAGAATATAATCTAATCTTATATACTAGATCTTAGTCTTATTAAGAAATAGTACTTCTAAGATAATATTAATATAGAAGTTTTTAATATAAGTAATATTATCTAATATTAAATTTAATATATTCTTCCACTTTAAACTATTAAAAATATTTTTAATAATTCTTTTACCTTATCTAATTATAAGAAAATCAGCTAAACTATATTAAACTAAATCTATACTTTTACTAAATTTAAAAGATCTTTTCTAAAAGAAAGTCTATTAAATTGATAATATAGACTATTTTATAACTATTAAAAAATCCCGCTTGACGTAGTGGTTTAACGTCTAGCTAGCTTTTACTATCATAGTAAGAGCAATAGGTTCGAATCCTGCGGCGGGCAAGCGCGACTAGTAGCTACGTACCTTCCGATTATATAAACCAATTATAGCAACCACTACTAGCTATCAGCACCTGCCAATAGCCGTTAATATTAACAGCTAGCAACTACTAACATAACAGCTAGCAATAAGTGCTAATAGCTAGCTAGTATTTAGTATTACGTAACTATAATCCTTAAAGAGTAACTATAACGGATAGGCCTATACTTTCCCTATTTATCACCTATCGTATTAACTAACCATGTCTTAATACTTAAGGTTTTCTCTATATATAGTTCCTCAGAACTAGTAGTATCTAGTAGGTAAATAAGGCAAGAGCCGATAACCGGGTACAACTACCTTTAAAAGGTCCCGGAGAGGCATATGACTTTAAATAAATCAGAGTCCTTCAATACAACCACCATTATAACTATTAAAAACTATACTTTTTAAAAGTATATAAAATCCTTAAATAGTTAAGAAAACTTCTAGGGAAACTTTAGATAACTTTTTAAGGAAAGTAAAATCAATACTAATATATATTAAATTAGAAAGGTAATTAATTAGTACTACTAAACTTATTACTTAAAAGAGCTAACTTAGCTTTTAGGGTATCTGAAAACTCCTTAGCTTTACTAGTATACTTTTTAGTATTTAGTTATCCCTTCTTAGTAAGCTTCTATTATAAAGTATAAAGTTTAGAATTATTTACTTTATTAATAATACTATTTTAAGTAGTAACAAATATCTAAATATTAGAGAACCTAGTATATAAGCTAGTAATAGTATACTTAATATACTTATAGTCTTCTAGAAAATATAAGTAACTTTTGAAATCGTATAAGTATTTCATTTTAGCTTAAATTATATTTAACTTTCCCGCAAAAATAGCTAATTAAGCTAGTATTTTACTATAACCTTTAGTTAAACTTTTATTAGTATAAAATATAATCATAAAGACTTTTCTATATTTAACTAAAGTTTTAATATTAAGGTTAATAGTTTTTTTCTTAAAAATATTCTAATACTAAATTATAGCCTAATTCGGCGAAATATATTAAGTAAGTATTTAAAGCTATTCCTTAACTATAAAAGTTTATTAGATCTCTAAAATATTATATATAACTACTTAGAAGTAGATAGTATACTACTTATTATACTATATTAGACTAGAAATATTTAAATTAGCTTTCTTAAAGACTTTCTTATATTTAACTCTAAT
>RYZW01000567.1:0-12035 GCA_004367215.1 Colletotrichum trifolii
TAGTAGTCTTATAGTTTTTCGTATTTTTATATTTTAAATAATTAGTTCTTTTCTAGTATACTTATTTGTTTTAACTAGCTTTTTAGTATAAGAAAGAAATAGTTTAAAATTAATTTTTTTTTCTATTACTTATCTCTAGTAACTAGTTTCTCTATTAATTACAATTATTATTTGTTTAATATTTTATTAAATTTTATAAGTAAAAAGCTTTTCTATCTTTTTACCTATCTTTTAAATATTAATAATATTTAAAAGACTAAATTATAAGTTTTATTAAGTAGTACGAATAAAAAGAGAAAACCTGAAAACTTATCCTTAATAACAAGAGTTTAGGAGTTACCTATATATAAATATATACTTTAGGGAAATTAAATAGATTTTAAGTAATATAATAAAATAAGTAAACTAAGTATAACTCTAAAGTTTATCTAGAAATAACCTATTAAGAATAAGTTATTATGTAGTATAAATAGTCTAATTACTTTAGGTTTATAATTTTTACCTGTTAAGTATTAAAAACTAAATATTTAAGAGTAGTTTATCCTAGATATTTTACTTAAAAGTACTATATATAAGTATTATTAGATTTAAAAATAGGGAAAACTATTTTAGGGTATAGTTAAGAGAATAGAATATTTAGTAATTCTAAGATAATACTAGAAGTATTTAAATAGACTATAAAATAGTTTAAAATAAACTTATATTTGAAGAAAAAAAGGTTATATTTTCTAGTAATTCTGAGATAATACTAGAAGTATTTAAATAGACTATAAAATAGTTCGAAATAGGTTTATATTTAAGGAAAATAAGGTTATACTTTCTAAGTAACTATTTTATAATAATAGAGTACTTAATTAAGCTGAACTTAAAAGTATAATCTAGTCCTATATATTAGATTTTAGCTTTATTAAAAAATAAAGTTTTTGAGATAATATTAATATAGAAGTTTTTTAATATGGGTAATATTATTTAATATTAAATTAAATATATTTTTCTTTTTTAGACTATTGAGGATATTCTTGATAATTCTCTTACTTTATCTAATTATAGGAAAATTAGCTAAACTATATTAAACTAAATCTATTCTTTTATTAAACTTAAAAGATTTTTTCTTAAAGAAGTTTATTAAATTAGTAATATAAATAGTTTTATAGCTTTTAAAAATAGTATTCCTTAAAAGTATATAAAATCTTTAAGTAGTTAAGAAAACTCCTAGGAGAAATTCAGATAACTTTTTAAGGAGAATAGGATTAATACTAATATATATTAGGTTAGAAAGGTAACTACTACTAGATTTACTAGTTAAAGGAGCTAATTTAGCTTTTATAGTATTTAAAAGAGGTTTTTTAGCTTTATTAGTATATTTTTTAGAGTTTAACTAATCCTTTTTAGCTAGCTTTTATTATAAAATATAGAGTTTAGAGTTATTTACTTTATTTATAATACTATTTTAAGTAGTAATAGATATCTAAATATTAGGGAATCTAATATATAAACTAATAATAGTATACTTAACATATTTATAGTTTTCTAGAGGGTATAAGTAGCTTTTATAATTATATAGGTATTTTAGTTTAGTTTAAATTATATCTAACTTTCCCGCGAGAGTAGTTAAAATAGCTAGTATTTTATTATAGCTTTTTAATAAACTCTTTTTAGTATAAGATAAAATAATAAAGATTTCTCTATATTTAGCTAAAATCTTAACTTTAAGGTTTAGAGTCTCTCTCGAGATAATATTTTAATACTAAATTATAGCTTAACTAGGCGAAATATATTAAGTAAGTATTTAAAACTACTCTTTGATTATAAAATTTCCCTAGATTTCTAGAATATTATATATAACTACTTAGAAATAAATAGTATATTATTTATTATACTATACTAAACTAGAAATATTTAAATTAGCTATCTTAAGGATTTTGTTACATTTAACTCTAATTTATTACTATATAACTAAATTATACTAAATATATTAATATTTCAGAACTTTTAGGAAAACTCGAAAAGATATATTATTCTTATTAGGAAATTCTATTTAAGTAAGTATTAGAAAGCTATCGTTAATAGTAATATTAACTTATATCTAAATTATATTATAATATTTCTTAGTTTCTTTATAGTTAAATTCTTGAACTATTTAAAGCTTAAGATTTACTAAATAGTAGTCAAAACCCCCTAGAATAATAAATATATAAGAAATAGTATTTTTAGTTTTTTTTAAATAGTATTCTCTTATCTAAACTACTTATTAAATTTTAATAGTTTAAGTATTTTCGAAACATCGAGGATAGGTTTAATATCTAGATTAATATATTACTATATATCTTAGCTAATTATATAGAAGTAAAGTATAATATATTAATAATTAAAGTTAAAGCTATTAGATAGCTTAATTATTATATCAAAACTACTAGTAATTGAGTATACTATTTTTAAGTAATAGGTTAAAGAACTAATAAGATAGATTAAAAAGGATTTCTTTTATATTTATTAATTATAAGTAGTTTAGAGATAATTAAATATAACTAAGTTTATAACTATAATAAATAAATAATATAGTATATAGTTTGAAAGTAGGTTATTAAAAGGTCTATTTTCTTCTAACTAGAATAAAACGTCTAAATATACTTAAATAGAATAGTAAATATCTTATATAAGCTACTAGAGTTGAATAGTAGCTAGTAGAGTTATATAGTAGCTTTAGTGCTGTATGTATTCTTACAATTTAACAATAAGAAATCTTATAAAACTAGAATAGTTTATTCTATTAAAGATTATAAAAGTATTAAAAAAAGTTAAAACAACTATATACGTATAATACAAACTACTAAATATATATAGAAGAAACCTAGAAAATAGCTATTTACTCTAAGAAATACGTAATAAAGATAAAAAAGATATATTTCTTCTAAAGAAAATTAGGTATATTTAAAATAGAATTCTTAAAATATGAATTTTTCTATTTATACTATAATTAAAATAGAATAAACTATATAAATACTAATAAGACTTATAATTTTATAAAATAGAATTTATATTAAAAATATATAGCTATAATATATAGAGCTATATAATATTATATTAAATTTACTAAAAGATTATATGTAAGGGTATTAGTTAAAAGTTTAGTAAGGGAAGGAGTAATAATAAAAGGTAGGTTTCTATAGGTTATAAGACTTTAACTTAGTGGGCTAACTAGTAGTAGCTATGAGAGGGCTTTTATCCTATAGTAGCCTAAGGCTACTATATTATATAATCCATATCTGTTCCTAGCTATCCTGGCTCTCTATATAGGCTATGGGGTATATCTTTATAACTATCCCCCCCTCTATAAGCCTTAAGCTTTAAAGCCTGTAAACACTATATAACTACTTTTGAAAAATGGTTTTACTGGCTGTTTACTAATTATTTAGCGATTGAAAATAAAAGGATTTATCCTATATATATATTAATATATAAGAGTTATTTATCCTATATATATATTAATATATAAGGGTTATCCTATACGTATATTAATATATAAAGGTTATTTATCCTATACGTATATTAATATATAAGGTTCTTATTACTATATTAAGCGAATAGTGCTTCTTGTGGGTATATTAACTTATAAGGTTTCTAGTATATTAACCGGGATCTTTAAGGTTAAACCCAGGGTATCTAACCCCTTCCTATATTAGTAACACTTCTGCAGGGCTTCCTAAATACTAATTAGGCATCTAAGGCTTCTTATAGCTAATCAGGCTACTAAGGTATTAGTATATATTTACTAGTAGGCTTTTCTAGGCTTTCTTATCACGTATAACCCTAGGCTTATTATAGCTCTAGAGACTCTTCTTTAGTAAATCCTTAGCGAAATATTTATAGTAAACCTTTATAGGGTACTTTTATTATACTATATAGCTTTAGGTTTTATATAACTCTAGGGGCTTTTTGGCGAGTTTTTAGTAAAGTACTTATAATAGATACACCGCTAGGCTACTTACTTATAAAAGTAATTCTGCTACGTTATATAGCCCCAGGCTCTGTATAGCTCTAGGGACGTTTTGGTAAGCTTTTGGTAATAAGGTATTTATAGTAAATCCTTGTAAAGTAGCCTGTTCTCTGGTAAAATATATAGAATTCGTTATGGTAATAAGTAGTTATAGTATGGCTTAACTTGCTATATACTTTATATAAGGGGTAGTCCTTAAAGTACCTATATTCTTCTAAGTATAACTTTTTCGTCGGGGAGCTTTTAGTCTTCCTACAGTATTTAGGCGCTAACCCTTTAGTAGTAATTGTAGTGCTCCTAATACTACTAAAGCTTTTATAGGGCTATAATATCTCTTATAAGTGCTTAGCTGCTAGGGCTACTACCCTAGGTACCTAATTATCAAACTTCTAGTATTATAAGTATTGCTATAGCCTAACCTTAAGGTAATAGAAGAACACAAAAGCATGGGGCCTCGAAATTTCTAGCTTAGGGGTATTTAGGGCTTTATGAATAGCTGACTATTTAGCGTAAAACTTTAGTAGGGACTAGCTTTTATATTGAAGTATATGAAGTATGTTATAAAAGTATAACTCTTATAAGGTTAGATTAGTTAATAAATACTAAGTGAATACTGTAAAGTTAGCCTATATAGGGTTATATAGGGTATGTTAGTAATTACGCTACTGCGTCTAGAGAGTATAGGAGAGTTTCAATATAGTTTATTAAATCTTTTAGGTTTCTGAGGCCTGTAGCTATAATATATAAGTATCTGAAATCGCTATTAACTAATCCTTGATTTCATATAGGGTAGTATTTTTATAAAAGAGGCTATATAGGTAACTGGGGGGCCTCGAGTAATCCCTATAATTAACGGCTTTAGGAATTAATAGTGTAGGGGTTATTATAGGTTCACTACTGGATAATTAAGCTAACATTATCTCTATAAAAGAAAACTATTATTCGAGGAGGCGTATAAGTACTATAGTCGTTGTATGTTTAGGTAACATAGTTGCTATAGGTTTAGGTAGTATAGAAGAAGCTGTATATTTAGCTATAATCATAGGTTTAGTAGAGTTTTCGGCGGGTATTATTACTTGGGATATTGAGTTTTTCGCTAAGTATTTAGTAACTATGATCTCTAGTACTATCGCTATATATTTAGTAACTATTTATCGTGATAGAGCTATTACTGAAAATCCCCGCCCTGCCCCTCTAGGAGGTAGAAGTTGAAGAATTATAAAAATATTAGTTAAAAGCCTAATAAGGGAAAGAGTAATAGTAAAAAGTAGGTCTCTATAGGTTATAAGACTTCAACTTAGTAGGTTAACTAGTAGTAGCTATAAGAGGGCTTTTATCCTATAGTAGCCTAAAATTACTATATTACGTAATCTATATCTATTCCTAGCTATCCCAGCTCTCTATATAAGCTATAGGGCATATCCTTATATTATAATACTAAAATACAAGCTTTATAGCTAGTTATAGTTTCTATTTATCCTAGTAAAACTATTCTAAGAAATTAATATAGATTTTATTATATAACTACTAGAGAATATATATACTAATAGTAATATATATAATACTATTCTAGTAATTATAGATTAACTTATAAAATTCGTAATATTTAATTCAATAAATAATAATAATAGCTATAAGTCTAATAGTAATATTATATAAAAATATAGAGTATTAGTTTAATACTCTAGAAAGTATTATTAATAATAGAAATAAACCTACTTGACATAGTAGTTTAATATCTAGTTAGCTCTTACTATTTATAATAAGAGTAATAGGTTCGAATCCTATAGTGAGTAAGCACGACTAGTAGCTATATACTTTCCGATTACGTAAACTAATTATAGTAACTACTACTAGCTATCGGTATTTACTACTTACTATTAATAGCTAGTAACTATTAATAGCTAGCGATAAGTATTACTAGCTAGCTTAGTATTTAGTATTATATAATTATGATCTTTAAAGAGTAACTATAACAGATAAGCCTATACTTTCCCTATTTTGTCACTTATTATATTAACTAACTATATTTTACTACCTAAAGTTTTCTCTATATAACGGTTCCTCAGTACTAGTATTTAGTAGGTAAATGAGGTTAGAGCTGATACCTAGGTATAACTACCTTTAAAGGGTTCCGGAGAGGCATATAACTTTAAATAGATCAGAGACCTTTAATACAACTACTATTATAATAGAAATAAACCTTTTACTAGTAATATTCAAGAAAGGTTTGTAGTAATTAATTAATCAAGTCATAGCTATTAAGAGTATACTACTTATAGATAAATAATAAAATAGAATAAATATATTAAATATTAAGGGAAAGGCTAATAGCTTGCTCTCTATTACGACTATTAGTAGATATATTACCCCCTAAAGTTCGACTTTAGCCCTCTTACCCCCCCTACTAATTGTTATAGCTAGCCCCTAGTTAATCCGGGGCTAAACCCCTTATAGCTATAGTAGCTAGTATACCTACCCCGTATTAACCTTTTTAATAACAAATAACTAATAACTCCTTCCGCGAAAACCTTATACCCTTATACCCTTATAATTATATATAATTCGAATATCTCGAGATATTCAATTACTACTAACTATAAGTACTCTATTTAAATATTTGTTATAATTTTAATATCCGCGACCTTAATATCCCTATTATAGACTAAGCTTTACTTACTCCCGAGATAAGATTTTATATTATTAATATAAAAGTTCTCTACTACTAATATTAGTTAATTTATAATCTCTATATAAGTATAGTAAGACTCGGCTTATTTTTACTAGTAAACGATTTTGATATATTAAGTATAGCTAATATATAAATAATATTTATATAGATATAGATATTTCTAGTATAGCTAGATAATTTTTAAAACTTTTATAATTATAGTATTATAATATTTTAAAATATCTAATNAAGGTATCTAATAACTAATATTATAGTAAAGTATTAATATTAAAGTATTATTTAATTAATACCTAGTTTCTAATATTATTAGTTTAGTATAGTAGCTTATAGGATAGCTAGATAATTTTCTTTTGAATATCTATAAGCTATTTTTTAATTATAGTATTCGGAATAATTTTATTAAAATTTAGTTTAATATACTAATAGTTTGTATTATAATAGTTATAACTAGATATTTCTATATTTATTTTATAGTTATCTTTTTATAAGTAGTTATATAGATTTCAAGTAGATTTCGGTTCTATTATAAAGGTTATGAAAGAGTAATAGATTATAGAATACCTAGCTTTTATATCTCGAAGTAAATATTCTATTTTATTCTATTTTAAGAGGTTTAAAAAGGTTCTTAACCCTATAACCTTATAATTTTAATAGTTATTTTTAACTGTATATATTAAGCTTTAGCTAGCCTTAATAAGGTTTTCCCTAATTATTACTACGAGGTTTTCTACTATTATAGGGTTAAATATTAGAACTAGGGGTATAATTATCTATAATAATAAGTAATTTCATTACTGTTTTAATTAGTTATAAGCTAGTATTANAAGCTAGTATTAGTATGAATACTATTATCAGGTAAAGTTTATAGTTAAATCTATATATAAAGTAAAGAGCTTAGATACTATTCTAGGTATAGAGCAAAGGTAACTAAATAATTAAATATTAAAATATAACTTTGAAGTATTTACTAATAGTTTAATAATAATCTAAATAGTATAGCTTAGAGAAATTACATTTAAATGAGATAATAATAGATATAGTCCTACTAAGTACTTAGTAATAAAAAGACTAAACATATTTTACTTAAAAGTAATTGAGTATATAACAAAGGAAAACCTAACAGTATAAGGTACTATAGAATGAATTACTTATATTGACTAAATATATCACTAGATAGTGAACTACTAGTAAATAGTAGTCAATAATGACGTAGAAATATATAGTAGTTATATTAGAAGTCTTTAATCCATTTGAAATCATTTATTTCTCGGAACCCTTTAAACGAAGCTGTACCTAGTAGTTAGCTTTTACTTTATATATTCTGAAGATTATACTAACGCTAGAGAACTATTTAAATAGAGAGAACCTTAAATAGTAAAGATAATTAGTTAATATAATAAGTAATAAATAGGGAAGATATAGGCTTATCCGTTATACTTTCTCTTTAAAGATTATAATAGGTTATATAATACTGATACTTACTAACTAGCAATACTTATTACTAGCTATTAATAGTTGTTAGTTATTAATAGCTATTAGTAAAAGCTAATGGCTAGTAGTAATTATTATATTTAGTTTTTATAATCGAAACGTATATAGTTACTAGTTGTAATTACCTACTACTATAGTCAAACTTACTACTCTTACTATAAAACAGTCAAAGCTAGGTAGATATCAAACTACTATATTAAGCGAGAAGGTAAAACTATATAACTAACAATATTAGTTATAAATTTATAATTTAAAAAGATTTATTCGGTTTTTAATAAAAGACTTTAGGTTTAAATATAAGAAATTAGTACCAAGATATATTAAGGTCTTCATAGCTAAATAAATAAAACAATAACTAAATAAAATATATCTACTAGAATAGTATGACTAGAAATATAACACTTTCCTTATTTTTTTATTTCTTTAAACAATAGATAAAATAGTAAACATATATTAATAACTAAGCTATTCTCCCCAAATTGAAAGATAGATTTATAGAATAGGAAATAGAGGAAATATAATAAAATAAAAGGGAAGAAATAATAGATGTCTCTGTATAAACTAAGCTAGGTAGTTACAGAATATAATATATAGGAGGCTATAGTTAACTAAAGTAATATATAAGAAACTATTAAGAAATTCGAAACACAGATAATTTACTATTATAAAAAGTATAATAATTAGCTGAATATTAATACTAAAGACTTAATAATTATAACCTTAAGAAAAGAGAGATATAATTCTGTTAATTGTTTAAATAACTTAAATGTTATTCCAAAAGGTATATCTCTAAGCTAATAACACTTATGTATTTTAATAATAACTAAACTAGTATATATAAAATAATATAGTTGTTATATTTAAAACTTGACTGTTCTTATAAAAGTATTCTAAACCTATCTTTAAAGAAATAAAAAGAATAATAAGTAGTATAAATATAATAAGCACTATAAATATAGCAGACTTTAGAGGTATAATAAGTATTATAAGTATAGTAGCTTTTTTAGTAGTAGGAGTCCTTTTTATAATAGTAGTCCTTTTAATTAGAATAGCTTTTTTAGGAGTAGTAGATTTTTAAGTAGTAAGTTAGTAGTTACTAGATATAGAAGTTATAAGGATAAATATAATGATATTGAAATAAATCTTATATTTCTTAATAGGAAACTTTTCTTCTCAGATATTACTAAAAGAAAAACAATACTAAGGGTTTACTAAGTAGACTTTAGTAAATAGAATATAATCGCCTATAGTAAATATAGCTATATTAGTATTACTAGTAATAGGGCGAGGAAGCTATAAAAAGGTTTCTATAACCCTAGATTCTCTATTCTTATTCTTATTCTTATTATTAGTTTTATTATTAGTATTAGTAAATAATAGTAAATTAAGGATGTATATATAATAAAGTATAATAATATTAGACCTATAAGGAATAAACTAATTATTAGTAATAGTAATAGGATACTTAAGTACGTTATAGTTATATAAGTATTATAAGCTTTATAAAATATAGTAGATTAATAGAGATAATAAAATTGCTTATATATTTTGAAAACGTACTTTAAACTATACTTTTAAGAAGTTAATTAATTTAAACTATATAACTATTTAGTTAAAAAGATAGGTTATTCGAGTAGAGTAGATAATAGAGATTGAGATATCATTAGGTAAAAAGTAAAAGGGTTGCTTTTAATGCTATTTTACGATTACTTTTAATATTATTTTTATAGCGTTTTAAGTATTTATTTTATAACGTTTTTAGTACTACTATTTATATATAAATAGATAGATATGACGTATACGGTAACAAGAAAAGGTTACTAGTATTAGTAATACTATACTATATAGCATATATTACCACGCTTAAACTATACACTTCTATAAATATATATAGTATACATAGCTATATACCTCTACGCGTATGTAGTATATATAGCTATGTACTTTCTATATTTTACTAGTAATATCTATTACTAGCTATAGCTTAGTATTATAGTAGTTAGTAAGTATTTATTTTACTATAAATCTGGAGTTTTATATAACTATATATAACTATATAATATAATAATAATAATAACGAATACTAGAACTTTTTTATACTTATATATATAACGTGATCACGTATAGCATGCGATTATCCTTACTAGATAAACTGATATTTCAATTTAGTAAAACTTATTATAAGAAGTTGAAAGTTAAATATTAGTAATAACTAAAGAAAGTACTATATATGTAATCGATATATAGGAATAGTGGTATTAATACATACTACTCATAAATAAAGAAATACTATTACTTAAAAATATTAGTTTATTAAAACAGAAAGAAATAAGTAGGTTAAAAGGAATAAATAAATTACTTATAATTTTCAAGCCCTAAATTAAAATATATTTGAGAGAAGTTAACTAATTCTTTTACTAAAGAATAAGAGGTAAGAGTAAATTATATAGATAAATTACAGGATATTTAATTATATTAAAGGTCTTCAATCTATTTAAAATTACATACTTCTCGGGAACTTTTTAAAAGAAACTATACCTAGTAGTTAGCTCTTATTTTATATACTTTCTAGATAATACTAGGTCTAAGGAACTATTTAAATAGAGGAAACCTTAAGTAATAATAATATAGTTAGTTAAAGACGATAGTTAATAAATAGAAAGTATATATATATCTATATCCGTTATAGTTACTTATTATAGGATTATAGTTATGTAATACTAAATACTAGCTAGCTAGTAGTACTTACTACTAGTTATTAATAGTTACTAGCTATTAATACTAAGTAGTAAAAGCTAATAGTTAGTAGTAGTTATTATATATAATTTATATAATTAGAAAGTATATAGCTACTAGTCACGCTTACTTGCTATAGGATTTAAATCTATTACTCTTACTATGAAACAGTAAAAGCTAGCTAGATATTAAACTATTATATTAAGCGGGAGAAAAACTACAGGATATTTATTAAAATATATTCGTTAAGGTATTCAAAGAACGATTTTCGAGAATTAGTTACCCTAGTCTATTTATTCAAATATACTATTTACAAGAAATATAGATATAGGTATATCTCTAGCAGCTTACTACTAAGGGATAAATAAGAATAATTATAATACACAATCTACCATAAAGCTTTATCATAGACCTAAGTATTAAGGCTTATATAAGATATTACTATTAGAGCTCTATATGACTACTACCCCTAAAGTCTAGTAAAGAGTTTTCACCTTAAGTATAAACTTTTTAAATTTATTATAATACTATTAAGGTATTATTAAAGTATTTTTTATAACTAACCTCTAATATTAATAAACTACTTACTTAGGTTTAACTTGATAGTAAATAATAGATAGTAAAGAAATAGAAAATAGTCAAAAAGAATAGTAGATACTACTAATCTAGAGCTTTCTATAGGGTTTCTAATAGACTAATAGTAGACTAACTTAGTAGAAGACGAAAACTAATCTTTTTAAGATACCTTTACGAAACTCTAATAGGACTATAATATAGTTTTATAAGTATTATAGGTATTTTTTCTAAAGTAAAAACTATTCCTTATTAGTACCCTTTTTAATAGTAATACTTTCTATTTTCCTATATAATAGATAACTATATAGTATAAATTAGAAGTTAATTAGGCTTTTATTAGGAAACCTAAAAACTTCTAGTAATACCTATAAACTAGCTTATTACCTAAGGTTTAAACATAGGTTAAGAATTTTTATACTATATAAGGATTATAATATAGTTAAAATATTAATATATTCCTGTAATATTTTATGAAGTATTATAAGAACTTATATTATACTATTTAGGTTTTTAGGAAGATTCACTATTTCTATTAAAAGCTTA
>RYZW01000567.1:14575-29920 GCA_004367215.1 Colletotrichum trifolii
GCTGGATATCTCTATACCTATTCTATATTTCTTTTTTTATAGGTAATTATATAGATTTTAAGGAGATTTTAGTTCTATTATGAAGGATATGGAAGAGTAATAGATCACGGAATACCTAGCTCTTAGTATTCTATTTTATTCTATTTTCAAGAGGTTTACAAAGGTTCTTAACCTTATAACCTTAGTAGTTACTTTTAGCTATATATATTAAGCCCTGGTCTCAATAAGGCTCTCCTCGTATAGATTACTACTATGAGGTCTTCTATTACTATAAGGTTAAATATCGGAACCGGGGGTATAATTATCTATAATAATAGGTAATTTCATTACTATTTTAACTAGTTACGAGCTAGTATTGGCATAAATACTGCTATCAGGTAAAATTTATAGTTAAATCTATATATAAAGTGAAGAGTTTAGCTACTATTCTAGGTATAGAGTAAAAGTAACTAAATAATTATTATTTCTTATTACTAATTAAGGAGATACTATAATTATTATCTTTAGTAATATAATTTATAAAAATTAATATTTATATAGCTTTCTATAAGATTTATATTATAGAAAGAAATAAGTATAAGACTACTTTTTAGACTTATTTTAGTTTGTTTAAGTAACTTATTACCTCTTTTTAGTAAATAAGTATACTTATGATATTTTAATACTATAATAATAGTATACTTTAAAGTATTCTTAGTAACTTTATTATAGTTTACTTAGATAATATTTTTATTTATAATTATAAATTAAAGTATAATTATAAGAATAAAGTTAAGTAAGTTTTTAAGTAGTTATAAAAAGCTAGTTTATATTTAGACCTAGAGAAGTATACATTCTTAGTAAAATACATAAAGTATTTAGGTTTTATTATTAGAGTAGGGAAAAATATCTACTATAACCTTAAGAAAATGAAACTTATTTAAAAATAGGAAGTTTTTAAGAATATTTATAGTATTTAGAGTTTCTTTAAATTCGCAAATTTCTATTACAATCTAGTTAACTGTTTTCTTAGTTTAATAAAGCTTTTTATATAGTTAATATAAAAAGGGATACTATTTCACTAGAATATTATATACTATAAGGTATTCGAAAGACTTAAGTTTATATTTATTTTAAAGCAAGTTATAGCTTAATAAGATCTAGAGTAATATATAATAGGAGAAGTAGATTATTTAGGAATAGTATTAAATAGTTATTCTTTATAAAAAAAATAAGGATTTGGTTACTTTTGTTCTATACCAGGAATGGTATTTAAGCTCTTTACTTTATATATAGATTTATCTATATATTTTACCTAGTAATAGTATTCGTACTAATACTAGCTTATAACTAGTTAAAATAGTAATGAAATTACTTATTATTATAGATAATTATACTTTTAGCTCTAATATTTAACCTTATAGTAATAGAAGACTTCATAGTAATAGTTAGGGAAAGCTTTATTGAAACTAGGGTTTAATATATAAAGTTAAAAGTAATTACTAAAGTTATAGGGGTAAGAATCTTTTTAAACTTCTTAAAAATAGAATAAAATAGAATACCTATTTCGAGATATAAAAGCTAAGTATTCTATAATTTATTACTTTTCTATAACTATACTTTTATAATAATACTATAACCTCTTTAAAATCTATATAACTATTTATAAAAAAATAATTATAAAATAAGTATAGAGATATTAAATTATAACTATTCTAACTAAAGCTATTACTATATTAGACTAGGTTTTAATAAAATTATTCTAAGTATTATAATTAATAAAGCATTTATAGATATTTAAAAGAAATTATCTAGTTATCCTATGAACTATTATATTAAACTAATAATATTAGAAACTAGATATTAATTAGATAATATTTCAATATTAATATTTTACTATAATACTAATTACTAGATACTTTAGAATATTATAATACTATAATTATAAAGGGTTTAAAAGCTATCTAGCTATACTAGAAATATCTATATCTATATAAGTATTATTTATATTTTAGCTATATTTGATTAATATTAAAATTGTTTACTAATAAAAATAGGTTAAGTCTTACTATACTTATATAGAGATTATAAGTTAGCTTATATTAGTAGTAGAGAACTTTTATGTTAGTAGTATAAAGTCTTGTTTTAGGGGTAGGTAAAGTTTAGTCTAGGGGATATTAAGGTTACGGATATTAAAGTTATAATAAATATTTAAATAGAATACTTGTAGTTAGTAGTAATTAAATATCTCGAGATATTTGAATTATATATAGCTATAAAAGTGTAAGGGTATAAGAGTATAAAGGTATAAGGGTATAAGGGTATAAGGGTATAAGGTTATTATAGAAGGAGTTATTAGTTATTTATTATCGAAAAGGTTAATATGGGGCAAGTATACTAGCTATAGCTATAAGGGGTTTAGTCCTGGATTAACTAGGGGCTAGCTATAGTAATTAGTAAGGGGGGGTAGGAAGGCTAAAGTTATACTTTAGAGGGTAATATGTCTACTAATTGTTATAGTAGAGAGCGAGCTATCGGCTCCTCCTAAAAGAAATAAGGATAGTATATTATAGTTAATTATTTAATTTTTAATTAGATTTATACTAGTTTAGTAGAACTATACTATTTATAATAAAGAATTACTAGTAGTAGTATTATACTTAAAAATATAGTTAATAGAATTATAAAGTATAGTAAAGCTATTTACTATTCTCTCTAACTATAAAGTTTTAGAATATTTTATAAGTCTAAAATTTATCTTAGAATAATAAATAAAATAAATAAAGATTTTATTAGAATTTAGTTTTATTTTGAAATATTATTTAAATTACTTTACTAGGTACTTTAATATCTTTTCTTAATAAAACTAAGATAATAGAATAAAACTAAAACTTATAAAATAAATTTTCTAATTACTCTAGGTTAATTATAAGAATAAAGAAAATTTTTCCCTAGTATTCCTAATTTATAATATATAAATAGAAGGGGGTTAAGAGGGAGCTGTATAAATAGGAGATAACTACTAATATATTATTAATAAATTACTAGATAGATATATAATGTTCTAGAGTATTATATTATTATTACTATAGAACTAGGTAATTATAGTAATACTGGTATATAAGGTTTATTTAAATATTATCTACTAAGTAGTAAGGATATTCCTATTAGAAATTTTAATATAGATATAAGTAATTAGTTATATAATAGGAAATAACACTATTTTACTTTAGTAAAGCTAGGTTTAGATCTCTAAATATAAATTACTAATAATTATAATTTTCTAAATAGTTTATAATTCCCTAGTTTTAGGTTATCTTAGTATTAATTCGATATTTATAGTATTTTCACGGGACTAGTATTAAGATAGTATATTAAGGGATATTAAATATTTTATATAAGTATATAATATCTACTAGTATTTATATAAAAAATAGTAGTACTACTAAGGTTTACTATAGCTCTTCTCAATTCCTAATAAGTTTTAGTTATAAATTTCTATTAATTGTATAATAGAACTATTATTTACTATAGAGGGAGACTTAAGATTCCTTATAGTAATTATAGATTAGTTATTGAAATATATCTACTTAGAAACTATAACATCTAAAATTATTAAAGTTTATATAGAGAAGTTCTGAAATATTTAGTAGTAGTTCTATAGTTTTCCTAAATTAGTTATTACTAATTATAGTTTAGATTAGATTAATATTTTCTAGATAATTTTATACTAGTTAATAGGGGTGTGATAGTTTTTATTAATATTAATCTATCCTTAGACTAATAATAAGATAGAAAAAGTAATATTCAAAATATAAGCTTTTTTATAAATATTTATTATTTTCTTATAATTAAACTAGTTAATGTATCTTATTATTTACTAACTAGTATTAAATAATAAGGATCTTTTAATAACTAGAATAAGCCTAAATTCTCAAATAGGTTTAATATCTTATTTATCCTATATTCCTAGATAATATAGTAGACTATATATTTTAGTTTAGGATAAATATTAGTTTTCCTATTTTACTTTAAAGATAGTATTATCATAATTCAAATAGTAATAGTATATATATAGTAATATAATAAAATAAATATAAATAGAATGGAATAGGTAACTAAAAAGTTGCAGGTTAAGAATAAAGTATAACTATTGCTATAATATATTTAAATAAATTAACTAAGTAAGAAACTTAACTAAGTATTTTCTAAATATAAAGTTATTAATATACTAAACCTATTAAATATTATACTAGATATCTTTATAAGTATCTATTTAATATCCTATATTAACCTTATTGAATAGGTAGAGGATAGTTTATTACTATTATAATAATATATAGATATATACTTTAATTCTATTCTAATCCCTATTATGAAAAATAATTTAACCTGGGAAATATAATATTAAAGAGACATTAATAGCGAAAAATATACTAAAGTAAAGATATTACTATAATATACTAGTTAAATAGAAAGGCTATAATACTTTAATATGGGAACTTTTAGAGAGCTTTACTAATAATAAAACTATTTTATAATTTAAATTATAGTATAGGAATATTTAAGAGAATAATAGCTTAATATTAATTTACTAATAGTAGAAAGTTATATAAAGTATAAAATAAGTAATATAATAGCCCCTAAGTAGTATATATAACTAGTTATTAAATTTACCCCTAGGGTACTAAATAAATAAATTAAGTAAAAGGGTTAGTATTATCCTCGTATTCCTAGAATTCCTCTTCTCCCTAATTATTATCCTTTTCTTTTCTTTCTTTATTATTAATAATAGTAATAGGTAATACTTATTTGCGGGTAAAGTATTATTAGTATTAGGTAGGAGTAATAATTATATACTAGTAGTAGATAGGCGAGTTGGTTTAAGTAGAGCTAAGGATATAGCTATAATATTAGTAAAGTATAGTATAATTACTAGAATATATTATAATACTTTATTATGAAGAAGTTAGTATAATAGAAATAGGGAAAAAGAGGGGGAGGAATTTATTATTATTTATATAATACTACTAAGGCTAGCTATAATCTATTTAAACGTAAAAATAGAGCTAGAAATAGGAATACTTTTAATATAAGAAGAAGGAGTAGTAGGCGTAGTAGTAATATAGGTAGGGGTTTCCTATTAAATATAATAGAAATAGTTATTATAATATTAAACTATAGTAGCAAACTTAAGTAAGAGAATAGTAGTATAATAAGGTATAACTTTTTTTTTCTACCTTAGAAGTAGTAATAGTAAGGGAAATAATATATTTACTAACTATAATTAAATAATTAACTTAACAGCTAATAGTATATAGCTTAAGGCTAGTAGTAAAGAAGTATAAGTTTTACTTATACTTATTTTTTAACTTTAAGTATTTATAATAAGATTAGCTATAATTTAATATATAAGAATGAGTAGTATTACTCTTATTTTACTTTTAATAATAATTTAGATAAATAGAGATAATTATATTAGGGAAGTAGTTTTCCTCGTTATTAGAATTATGTTTAATAATATAACTATTATAGGTATAAGTAGTAGGCTTAGAGGGGGTATAGTAGTAGGAAAAGTTATTATTAGAAAAGCTAGATCTAGTAGTAGTAGTAGTTAATATAATAATAAATGAAACGTGAAAAGGAGAAAGAGGGTAAAAAGGTAGTAAAGTAATAGTATTATAATAAGTATAAGATAGGAGTTATATTAAGCTAGAAGAAAGAAAATAAAACTATATATAAAAAGAGGAAAGAAGCTTCTTAAAAATTAATAGAAGAGTGAATATGATATAAAACTACTTAGGGTAAATATAGTATAAATTTTATTATTAGTAAGACTATCTAGTATTTATAGTAACTAAATTTTCTTGTTAGTAAGATTATCTAATATTAGTAGTATTTAAAGAAGTTATCTTAGATAGATTTTTCTTATTAGTTAGACTAACTAAAATAGTTAGAAGTTATAGTTATATTATAAAGCTATTAATATTATATATTATTATAGTAATAGAGTAGAGGGGTAGTAGAGAATATATTATAGACCTAAGCTTTAAGGTTTATATAGGATATTACTATTAAAGCTTTATATAACTACTACCCCTATAGCCTAGTAAAGAGTTTTTATTTTAAGTATAAACTTTCTAAATTTATCATAATACTATTAAAATACTATTAAAGCACCTCTCATAGCTAGCTTCTAATAAGCTTTACTAATTTATATTAGGCCTAACTAGTTTACTTATATAAATTTAAATATTTGATTCTAATTTAAATAAATCATACTTTTTAATAACTCGTATTTCGACTATATATCGTATTATTTATTTATTATAACTTAATATTCTATATCTATAAATATTTTAGCTTTTATATAAGTATACTATATATAATTTAGTTACTTTTGTTTTGTACCTAGAATAGTATCTAAGTTTATTACCCTATATATAGATCTAACTATAGATTTTACCTAATAATAGCATTTATACTAATACTAGCTCGTAACTAGTTAAAATAGTAATAAAATTACTTATTATTATAGATAATTATACCCCTAATCCTAATATTCAATTCTATAGTAATAGAAAACTTTATAGTAATAATTAGGGAAAGTTTTACTTAAACTAAGGCTTAGTATATATAGCTGAAAATGACTACTAAGGTTATAAGGTTAAGAACTTTTATGAACTTCTTAAAAATAGAATAAAATAAAATACTTATAAAAGTTAAGTATTCTATAATTTATTACTTTTCTGTGTTTTCTATAATAGAACTAAAATCTCCTCGAAATCTATATAGCTACTTATAAAAAAAGAATTATAAAATAGGTATAGAGATATCTAATTATAACTATTATAATTAAAACTATTATTTTATTAAAATAGGTTTTAATAAAATTATCTTAATACTATAATTAATAAGTAGTTTATAGATATTTAAAAGGAAATCATCTAGCTAACTTATAATTTACTATATTAAGTTAATAATATTAGGGACTAGGTATTAATTAAGTAATACTTTAATATTAATATACTACTATAATATAAGTTATTAGATATTTTAGAATATTATAGTAATATAATTATAGAGGTTTTAAAAACCATCTAGCTATACTAGAAGTATTTATATCTATATAAATATTATTTATAAGTTAGCTATACTCGATTAATATATTAAAATCATTTACTAATAAGAGTAAATTAAATCTTACTATATTTATATAGAGATTATAAGTTAGCTTATATTAATAATAGAGAACTTTTATATTAGTAATATAAAATCTTATTTTAGGGGTAGGTAAAGTTTAGTTAATAAGGATATTAAAGTTATAGATATTAAGGTTATGATTTGAATAGAGTACTTGTAATTAGTAGTAATTAGATGTCTTGATATATTTGAATTATGCGTAGCTATGAGGATATAAGGGTATAAAAGTATAAGGTTATTATACAAGGAGTTATTAGTTATTTATTATCTGCGAAAAAGTTAATATAAGGTGGGTATACTAGTTATTATAGCTATGAGGGGTTTAGCTTTAGATTAACTAGGAGCTAGTTATTATAGTTAGTAGGGGGGGATAGGAAAGCTAAAGTTATATTTTAGGGGGTAATATATCTACTAATAGTTATAGTAGAGAGCGAGCTATTGGCTTTTCCTATACTATATATAATAATATTTATAATAAATACTTTTTACTTATTAAATTAATATATATTTTAGAAGATTATATATATATTTTCTTATAAAATCTTGAAAACTATTATTATTTCTTTAGTTATTTTAAATTAAATATTTATAGTAAGATAAATTTGGAGGGGCTGATGGCTTGTTTTTTATTGCGACTATTAGTAGACATATTACCCCCTAAAGTACGACTTCAGCTTTCCTACCCCCCCTACTAACTACTATAGCTAGCCCCTAGTTAATCCGGGGCTGAACCCCTCATAGCTATAGTAGCTAGTATACCTGCCCCGTGTTAACTTTTTTAATAATAAATAACTAATAACTCTTTCTACAATAACCTTATACCCTTACGCTTTCACGCCTTTATAGCTATATATAATTTAAATATTTTAAGATATTTAATTATTACTTACTATAAGTACTCTATTTAAATATTTATTATAACCTTAATATCTATAACCTTAATATCCCCTAGACCGAGTTTTACTTACCCCTAAGATAAGACTTTACATTACTAATATAAAAGTTCTCTACTACTAATACAAGCTAACTTATAATCTCTATATAAACGTAGCAGGACTTAGCTTACTTTTATTAGTAAACAATTTTAATATATTAATCGAGTATAGCTAATATATAAATAATACTTATATAGATATAGATATTTCTAGTATAGCTAGATAATTTTTAAAACCCCTATAATTATAGTATTATAATATTCTAAGGTATCTAGTAACTAATATTATAGTAAAGTATTAATATTAAAGTATTATCTAATTAATACCTAGTTACTAATATTATTAGCTTAATATAGTAGCTTATAGGATAGCTAGATAATTTTCTTTTAAATATCTATAAATTACTTTTTAATTATAANTTAGTTAAAATAGTTATAGCTGGATATCTCTATACTTATCTTATAATTATCTTTTTATAGGTAGTTGTATAGATTTTGAGGAGGTTTCAGTATTATTATAAAGGTATAGTATACTATAACTCTAGCTACTAGGCTATACTAAGGATTATTTGGTTATAGAAGAGTAATAGATTATAGAATGCCTAGCTCTTATGTCTCGAAATAGGTATTCTGTTTTATTCTATTTTTAAGAGGTTTAAAAAAGTTCTTAACTTTATAACCTTGGTGGTTACTTTCAGCCTTATATGTTAAGCCCTAGTCTTGATGAGGCTTTCCCCGACTGCGACCACGAGGTCTTCTACTGCTATAGGGTTAAATATTAGAACCGGGGGTATAATTATCTATAATAATAGGTAATTTCATTACTATTTTAACTAGTTATAAGCTAGTATTAGTATAAATACTATTACTAGGAAAATATTAGAACTAGGGGTATAATTATCTATAATAATAGGTAATTTCATTACTATTTTAACTAGTTATAAGCTAGTATTAGCATAAATACTATTATCGGGTAAAATTTATAGATAAATCTATATATAGGGTAAAGAGCTTAGATACTATTCTAGGTATAGAGCAAAAGTAACCAAATAGTAAGATAAATTCAACAACCTATATATCTTAAAAATTAATTAAGATAAAATAGTTAAAATAATATATAATTAAAACATATATTATATAATATATCTAATTATCAGTATTACTCTTATTTCTTTTATATATTATAGTAGATTAGTAAACATGCATATTTTATATATATATATATATATATTAGGGTTATATTAAAGGTCTCTGATCTATTTAAAGTCATATACCTCTCCGGGACTCTTTAAAAGTAGTTATACCTAGTTATTAGCTTTTACCTTATTTACCCTATAGATACTACTAGTTCTGAGGAACTATTTTAAATAGTAAAAACCTTAGGTAGTAAATATAGTTAGTTAATATAATAGGTGATAAATGGGGAAAGTATAGGCTTATTTATTATAGTTACTCTTTAAAGATTATAGTTATATAATACTAATACTAGCTAGCTAATAGTACTTATTACTAGCTATCAATAGTTACTAGCTATTAATAGTTACTAGCTATTAATAGTTATTAGTAAGTACTGGTAGCTAGTAGTAGTTACTATATAGTTTATATAATCGGAAAGTATATAGTTACTAGTCACGCTTACTTGCTATAGGATTCGAACCTACTACTCTTACTATAATAGTAAGAACTAGCTAGACGTTAAACTACTATATTAAGCGGGAGTATATATATATATATATATATATATATATATAATAGTAAGTCCATTAATAACATTCTTAAGTTGTTATTAGTTATTTATAGTTATCTTATTAAAAGTTAGTTATTTAGAATTTTTCTATCTAGCTTACTTACTTTGAGAATAATTTATAAGTCTAATTTCTAGAGCTTATGTAAATACGTTTAAAATATAATAGTAACTATAGGCTTTTATTCCTTTTCTTTTTAACCTTAATTTATTTAACTAGTAATATTTCCCTGAATACCTTAATTATTAGTAATTTATATTTATAACTTAAAAGAAACTAGAAATAGTCTTTTAAATATAACCTTTCAACTAAATATTATAGTTTTAAGTTTCTTGCTTCTCCTAATATCTATCTTCATATATAGCTACTTAATATTTCAGTAGGTAGCCTTTATGTCCGTCATACCTTGCCGTGTCTTGTGCTGAAAAAGTCATTTGAAAATTACCCCACTAACTTACTTCGAAAAATTACCCCTCCATTTCCATCTGTCCAGATGTCGCGCTCCTTCTTCTTTGACTCATTCAACTCCATTCCATTTTCCGCCATCTCGCCTAGCTACTTCACTGGACTCCTTGGCTTCTATTCGATACTTGGTCTGGTGTGTCTTCACGGAGTCTGCACTGCAATCCCAGTCTCCAGCACGTGTCGTCAGAGACACGTTGGGTACTCCGCCAAAACCTCCGTTGTGGTCTGCGTCGAAGATCCTCAGGACCTACCATGTCAATCGACTTCCCCAAAGAGGAGGAGGCCATTCTTCAGAGATGGCGCGAGATCAATGCCTTTGAGCGTCAGGTAGGGCCATCTCAGTCTCCCGGGCCTCGAGACCCATTCCGTCGCTACACTCTGTCTCGTCCCCACCTCCAGACACATACTCGTTTAGTTGGAATGGCTTACTGACACTTTGCTCAGCTTGAATTGACCGAGGGTAAACCTCTCTATACCTTCTACGACGGTCCCCCGTTTGCTACCGGCCTTCCCCACTATGGTCACTTGCTGGCTTCTACGATCAAAGACATCATCCCAAGATACTGGTCGATGAAGGGTTTCCATGTGGAGAGGCGATTTGGCTGGGATACTCATGGTTTACCCATTGAGCACGAGATTGATAAGAAGCTGGGCATTTCCGGGAAGGCTGCTGTCATGAAGCTGGGGCTGGAGAAGTACAACGCCGAATGCCGCTCTATCGTCATGCGATATCGTGAAGAGTGGCGCCACACCATCGAGCGACTCGGTCGCTGGATCGATTTCGACAACGATTACAAGGCAAGAATGCCCCCTTGGCCAAGCTTTCCCTGCGATACCGCCCTGCTAACAGGCTTCTCAATAACAGACCATGGATCCAACGTTCATGGAGACCGAGTGGTGGGTGTTCAAGCAGTTATTCGACAAAGGCCAAGTTTACCAAGGCCACCGTGTCATGCCGTACTCCACCGCCTTAACTACCGCCTTGAGCAACTTTGAGGCCAATCAGAACTACCAAGATGTCACTGACCCCGCCGTTGTCGTCTCATTCCCCCTCCTCGATGACCCTGAAACTCGCCTGCTGGCTTGGACGACGACTCCATGGACATTGCCTTCGCACCTCGGTCTCGCTACGCATCCTGACTTCGAATATATCAAGATTCACGACGAGAATTCTGGCAAGAAGTACATTCTGCTCGAAAAACTGCTCGCCACTCTCTACAAAGACCCAAAGAAGGCCAAGTTCAAGGTTATCGAAAAGATCAAGGGTAAGGATATGCTTGGCTGGCGATACGAGCCCCCCTTCAAATACTTTTACGAGGAGTACAAGGACGTCGCATTCAGAGTCCTGAATGCTATCTACGTTACGGATGACAGTGGCACCGGCATCGTTCATCAGGCACCAGCATTCGGAGAGGATGACTACAACGTAGCTGTGTCTGCCGGGATTGTCACTGAAAACAGACCGCCTCCCGACCCAATCGACGACAGTGGTCACTTCACCTCGCGGATCTCTGAGTTTGCTGGTATGCATGTCAAGCAAGCTGATAAGCATATCATCAAACATTTGAAAGGCGCCGATAAAATTGTGGTTGACTCATCTCTCAAGCACTCTTATCCCATGTGCTACCGCTCCGATACTCCTCTCATTTACCGCGCAGTGCCGTCTTGGTTTGTTCGCATTCCCGAGATCATCCCTCAGATGCTTGAAAATATTCAAGGATCGCACTGGGTTCCTTCATTTGTCAAGGAGCGCCGCTTTGCCAGCTGGATCGAAAACGCCCGCGACTGGAATGTATCAAGGAACCGATACTGGGGTACTCCCATTCCCCTGTGGGTAAGCGACGACTTGGAAGAGCGAGTGTGCATTGGCAGCATTGAGGAATTGCGGGAGCTCAGCGGATACAAGGGAGACTTGACAGATCTTCACCGCGATAACATCGATCACATCACAATTCCCAGTAAGATGGGTAAGGGCACCCTCAGACGCATCGACGAGGTCTTTGACTGCTGGTTCGAGTCGGGCAGCATGCCATACGCTAGCCAGCACTACCCTTTCGAAAATGTCGAGAAATTCAACAAGGCTTTCCCCGGCGATTTCATCGCTGAAGGACTCGATCAGACAAGAGGATGGTTCTACACGCTTCTCGTTCTGGGCACGCACCTTTTCGGACGCATCCCGTTCCAGAACTGTGTTGTCAACGGCATCGTTCTAGCCGAGGATGGTAAGAAAATGTCGAAACGTCTGAAGAATTACCCCCAACCAGACATTGTCATGGACAAGTATGGATCCGACGCTCTGCGTCTGTACTTGATCAACTCCCCCGTTGTCCGCGCTGAACCATTGCGTTTCAAGGAGTCCGGCGTTAAGGAGGTTGTGCAGAAGGTTTTGCTGCCTCTGTGGAACAGCTACAAGTTTTTCGAGGGTCAGGTTTCCCTGCTCAAAAAGGTAGAGGCTATCAACTACACCTGGAGCCCGAAGGCGCAGTCCGCCAATAGGAACGTGATGGACCGATGGATTTTGGCCAGCTGCCAGAGCTTGCTGCAATTTGTCAATACCGAGATGAGTGGTGCGTGTGACATCCCTTCTTGGGGGCCAGCGAAAAAGAAATGCCGCTGATTGAATCATAGCCTATCGTTTATACACTGTTGTACCGCGGCTTCTGGGTCTCATCGAGAACACCACGAACTGGTATATTAAGCTCAACAGAAGACGTCTCAAGGGCGAGAATGGGGTTGAAGACACCAGACATGCGCTCAACACCCTCTTCGAAGTTTTGTTCACGTTATGCCGAGGTCTCGCCCCATTCACGCCCTTCATTACCGACACGATCTATCAGGAGTTGAGGCCCTTTATCCCAAAGGAGGCCGAAGCTGAAGATACTCGCAGCGTTCACTTTCTCCCATTCCCTGACGTGCGCCAGGAATTGTTTGACGAGGAGGTCGAACGCAGGGTCGGTAGGATGCAGAGAGTCATTGACCTCGTCCGGGTGTCTCGTGAGAGAAGGGCCATTGGTCTCAAAACGCCCCTGAAAACGCTCGTGGTTATACATCGGGATTCTCAGTATCTGAAGGATCTCGAATCTCTCTCTTCATACATCAGGGAAGAGATGAATGTGCGAGATCTGGTACTTTCTTCAGAGGAGACCAAATACAACGTTCAATACAGTGTGACAGCTGACTGGCCTGTTCTGGGCAAAAAGCTCAAGAAGGACATGGCCCGCGTCAAGAAGGCACTCCCTCTGCTGAGCAGCGATGCTGTCAAGGAGTACTCGGAGAAGAAACAGATAGTTGTGGACGGGATTCAGCTCGAAGAGGGGGATCTCGTTGTCAGGCGGGGGCTGAAAGAAGATGAGGCGTCGGTGAACTTAGAGTCGAACTCGGACAACGACGTACTGACCATTTTGGATGCTGGGCTGTACGTTGATCTCGCACACGAAGGCATCGCGCGTGAGATCATCAACAGAGTTCAGCGATTGAGAAAGAAAGCGCAGCTTCAGCCTACGGACGACATCAAAATGGAGTACAATGTACTCAGCGACCCAGACAACATCGGCATAGAGGAGGTTTTCGTGACGCAGAGCAAGGTTATTGAGAAGGCGCTGCGAAGGGGCATGGAAAAGTTTGAAGCTACACCACTCAAAGGCGGGGCGTCCCCGTCCGGGCAGCAGACTGTCATTGCAGAGGAGGAGCAAGAGGTGCAGCGGGCAACGTTTTTGCTTCGTCTGCTCGAGTTGTGAGCGAAACGCATGTAGCTGGTAAACAGCCAAGACGGTGGGCGGCGTGATTGCGCAAAACAAGATATGCATCGCGAGTATTGACGAAAAATCAACTTGTGCATGGAGTCGCCAACGACGCAATGTTTCTACTTTTTTTATGCCCAAATGGGAAAGAAAGCCGAGTACCACCCGAACGAACATGGACTGTGTGAGACTATGACCCCGCTCATATTCCCTTTCGCGCAGCTGTCTGTATTGGACATCAGATATTAGCAGCTGGTTCGTATGAGAAAAAGCCGCAGTCAGGATATTACAAGATAACAGTCCTTCAACTTGAAAAATTCCTTGGCGCACTTGTCCTTGTGCATAGAGTTGAAGTCGGCAACCACACACTTGCCATACAGGGAGGCCTGTCGAGTCGTTAATCAATCAAATTCTGGGCTATGAGGAGGCCTGGTGGCAGACCTCTGCTGAGCAACGAGAAACAGTCGCAGCAAATTTTCGGATAGGCCGCACGCGATCCATGATGATGGTAATGTCGTAGAGGGAGTAATGTGTACTATGGAGGAGGAAACGGCATAGAGATGGAAATTCTTTTTAAGAATGCTTTCTATAAGAGGATTGTTTATAATAGTAAGTAGCAATTAGGTATTATATACTCAAGAGGTAGAATTTGTAATAATTAAACGTTAGGTTATATATAGAACTTCTATAGCTATATTTTATTTAACTGTTTAAAGTAGAGCTTGATATTAGATATAAAATTATATTGATTTTGAAAAGATAGTTGATTTTACTTTATATTAAATATAATAGCTAATAGCTATAAAGTATTATTAAGTGGGAGGGGTTAATAGCTCGTTCTCTACTACGACTATTAGTAGACATATTACCCCCTAAAGTATAACTTTAGCCTTCTTACCCCCCCTACTAACTACTATAGCTAGCTCCTAATTAGTAGATATATTGCCCCCTAAAGTATAACTTTAGTTTTCCTCCCCCCCCCTACTAACTACTATAGCTAGCCCCTAGTTAATCTAGGGCTAAACTTTTCGCGGCTATAATAGCTAGTATACCCGCCCCGCGTCAACCTTTTCAATAACAAACAACTAATAACTCCTTCCGCGATAACCTTATACTTTCACACTTTCACACCCTTACACCCTCATACCCTCATAGCTATATATAATTCAAATATCTCAAGATATTTAATTACTACTAACTATAGATACTCTATTTAAACATTTATTATAACCTCGATATTCGTAACCTTAATATCCCCATTATAGACTAAACCCTACTT
>RYZW01000568.1:0-26965 GCA_004367215.1 Colletotrichum trifolii
GCTAAGTATAACCTATAATACTTACTTTTTCTAGATTTTAATTAAAGATTCTATTTTATAATATACTTTATAGTTAAGAAATACTTAGATATAATATCAATAATTAACCTTTATAATAATATATTATTATAATAGTTGAATTATTATTTAAAATATTAATTAAAAAAATAAAGAATATTATTACTAATAATATTATACCTATTTAATATACTAGTTTAATATTATAAGGATATAATAGACAGACTATATAGTATACCTAGTAACTAGCTAGTAAAGTATTAGAAGAATTTTTCGTAGAAGGATTATAATTTGGATTTTTTAAGTAATAATCTATATAATAATATAAACTTTATTTATTTATCTAAACTTTTCCTAGTTAAAGCTTTTAGCTATACTTTTATAATTCTATTATTTGTATTTAATTGTTTAAGTAACTAGTATAAGTAAAAATATTAAGTAATAACTAATATTATAGAAAATAGCTACTTTATAGATATAGACTTAATATAAACTTTAATAAACTTTAATAAACTTCAATAAACTTTAATAAACTTTAATAAACTTTAATAGACTTCAATAAACTTTAATAATCAATATTTAACTTAATAGAAATATATAGTAAAACTACTATTATAATATTATATCATTACTAGGGATTAAATTAGTAGAGTAATAATAATAATAGAATAATTACCTTAGGAAAAGATAACTCTAAAGAGAGATATTTTTGTTTATTACTTAAGATAATCTAGAGTTTAGTATTAATATAAGCTTTTGCTAATAGTATATTAAGAAAGTCAAAAAGGGGTATTTATTAGAGGATATTATATAATATATATTTTAAAAGAAGGAATACTTGTTTTTTAATATAAGAGGAAGAAGTAGAGTAATCTTTACTGTATTCCTAAGAGTTAAGTAGTTACTAGGTTTTGAGTAACTAATACTTAGATTTAATAAGTTATCCTAAGTATTATTATAGTTATCATTCTTATTTAAACTTAACCTAGTAGGTATTATAAGTAAAGTATTTAAAATTACATAGTTTTAAATAGTAATATATTAAGAATAGATATAAAAGTAATAGAAAGCTTATAAGAAGTAGACTATAGTTTTTATTGAATAATTAGCTACGTAATTAGTAGTATTTAAATTACTTAAAAATTGAGAAAAATTATTTTTATATAATTATAGAATAACAGGGGAGGAGTTTATAGTTAAATAAGTTAATAACTAGATTATTACTATTAGAGATAGTCACTAGATCTAACTTAGTAGTATAATTAACTAATAAATCTAGTAGGTATTTATAAAACTAGTATTCTAACTCTAAATAGAATAGAGGAACTATAAAGTTAGCCTAGAAGATAAACTTACCTAGGTTAATTTTATTATATATATTCACTAATATATATTAACCTAGAAATATAAGAGAAGTTATTTAAGTAGAAACTTAAAGAAATATAATAAGAAGAATATTAGTGATTTATATAGTATTATACTAAATAGTTAGTACTATACTAGAATTTAGGTATATTTAGATTTAATTTGAATAAGGGAGAAGTTTTTATCTACTTCCATCACCTATACTTTAGCTTAAAAAATAAAATAGAGAGATTTAAAATCTTTATTTTAAAAATAAGAAATATTATAATAAAGGTTAAAAACTATAGGAACTCTAATAGTATTATACTAGTAAGTTAATATAAGATAGGAGGTATAAGTAAAGTTGTCTAAACTTATAGTTATTCTAGTTATTATTAATTTGTAAAAATAATAAACTAAATAAATCTATTAATTTTATTAGGACCCGCTTGACGTAGTAGTTTAACGTCTAGCTAGCTCTTACTATCACGGTAAGAGTAGTAGGTTCGAATCCTGCAGCAGGCAAGCGCGACCGGGCATATACATGCCTTCTAGTTACGTAAACTATATAGCAACCGCTACTAGCTATCAGTACTTACCGCTACTAGCTATTAGTAGCTAGTGACTATTAATAGCGGCTAGTAACAAGTACTGCTAGTTAGCTTAGCATCTGGTGTCACGTAACTATAATCCTTAAAGAGTAACTATAACAGATGTGGGCATATATATACCTTCTATTTATTAGCTATCGTATTAACTAACCGTATTATTACTACCTGAGGTTTTCTCCGTTTAATAGTTCCTCAGAACTAGTAGTATCTATAGGGTAAATAAAGCAAGAGCTAATAACTAGGTACAACTACCTTTAAAAGGTCCCGGAGAAACATATGACTTTAAATAGATCAGAGACCTTCAATACAACCCCAAATTAATTTTATTAGGAAGGGCTAATAGCTCGCTCTCTACTACGACTATTAGTAGATATATTGCCCCCTGAAGTATAACTTTAGCCCTCCTACTCCCCCTACTAATTACCTACTATAGCTAGCCTCTAGGTAATCTGGGGCAGAACCCCTTATAGCTATAGTAGCTAGCATACCTGCCCCGTATCAACTTTTTCGATAATAAACAACTAACAACTCCTTCCGCGACAACCTCACGCCCTCACGCCCTCACGCCCTCACGCCCTCACGCCCTCACGGCTACGCACAATTCAAAGTAATGGCCTTGGTTGTAATAGTCGTGGCTGGATATCTCTACACCTATTCTGTATTTCTTATTTTTTCCATCGTGAAAATACAGTATACTACTACTCTAGCTAGTAGACCTTACTGAGGACGGTTTAGACATAGAAGAGCGATAGATCACAGAATACCTAGCTTTTAATGCTTTGTTTTATTCTATTTTCAAGAAGTTTATAAAAGTTCTTAACCTTATAACCTTAGTAGTTACTTTTAGTTATATATATTAAACCTTAGTCTTAATAAAGCTTTCCCTAATTATTACTATAAAGTTTTCTACTATTATAAAGTTAATTATTAGAACTAGGAGTATAACTATCTATAATAATAGGTANAACTAGGGGTATAATTGTCTATAATAATAGGTAATTTCATTACCGTTTTAACTAGTTGTAAGCTAGTATTAGTATGAATACTATTATTAGGTAAATTTTATAGTTAAATCTATATATAGGGTAAAGAGCTTAAATACTATTCTAGGTATAGAGTAAAAGTAACCAAATTAATTTTATTAATACTAAGTAGATAGTAATAAGATATTAGCAGGTTAGGTAATATTATATTTACCCTAGATTAGAAATACATATATATTAGTTATACTATAAATTATAGAAGTATATTTCCTATATAGTAAAATAAGATATAGAGTTATAAATTATAAATCTAAGATAAATATAAACTTAATACTAATAGCTAGCTAATAATAGAATATTATAAGTTTTTGTATTTTAGTCTAGCCTATTAATACTAGTTTTTATATTAAAGAGATCTAAGAAATAAATAGGTATAGAGATAGAACTAATAGTCTTTATATTAGTTAAAAAGTTAGTTTTTATAAAGAAGATAGCTAATGGTTTTATAATTATTTCCTAGAGTATTAAGGAGAGAGAAGTAGTAGTAAATATAGATTTATACTTATAAATAGATTTTATTAGTAAATAGCGAGTAATATTTTTAAGACTAGTCGAAACTAAATTAATTATAGTTATTTTAAAAGAAACTAATAAATTAGTAGTAGAACTAGGGAAATATTACTAGTTAGTATTTTTGGTTATAAATTTAAATAGTTATTTACGGAATTTATACTAACTATTTACTAATACTTACTAATTAGAAACATATATAGACTTCTTAATAGAAAAGTATTCTATAAGCTAAAAAAGTATTATAATAAATACTTAGACGAATACTTAGTATTATAAGTAAATATCTATTACTAAATTAGAAATATTTATTTAAGAGATTACTAAGAATAATAAGACTACTTATATACTATATATTAATAGGGTAAGTAATAATTTTAGGGTTTATATAGAGGTTTTTAGAGAAATAAATAAAGTTATTATAACTATAGATATCTCTGGTGAACTCATAAATAAATAAAGAGTATTTAATAAAGTTATAGTAAAGTTAATTCTAGCTTTTGAGAATATTGAGTATACTATTAACCTAGAACTAGGCAAGAAATTACTTGATATACTTATATATTAACTAAGTAAATAATAACTAGAAAGATTAAAAATATATATTATAGAAAACCTAGTAAGTAGATATATATAGCTATCTATTAGTAAAGCAAATACTTTAATCTTCTTTATTCTAAAGACAAATAGCTTCTTTCACTTATTTATTAACTATAGAGGTTTTAATAAAGTTATAATTAAGAATTAATTTTTAAAACTACTTCTTAGTAAGTTCCTAGATAGACTTTAGGGAAGAATATAGATTTTGAACATTAATCTCAAAGATATTTATTACTATATTAGGATTAAATTCGAAAATTACTAGAAAATACTGTTTAGGATATTATATAACTATCATAAATATATAGTAATACTATTCAGTCTTATTAATATACTAGTAACCTTTCGAGTATGTATTAACTATATATTTATTAACTTAATTAATATATATATTATATAGTATATATAAATAATATTATAGTATATATAATAAGTATTAGAGAGAATTATGTAAGAGTTATAGCTAAGTCTATTACTCTATTTAGAGTTATAGTTAAGTCTATATTTATTCTATATTCTATTTCTCCATATAAGAAGATATTAAAAGGCTTAAGTAGTTTCTAAATATTCTTATAACTTTATACTTTCTATTTATTCTAGAAAACTAGTTTTTAGAGTTTAGGTTATATAATCTATATTACTTATACTCTAAACTAGTTAAACTTTAATATTAGAATATTTAATATTTAAATTCTTTTCCCGCTTGACGTAGTGGTTTAACGTCTGGCTGGCTTTTACCGTTTTACGGCAAGAGCAGTAGGTTCGAATCCTGCGGCGGGCAAGTGCGACCGGCGGGCATGTACGTGCCTTCCGGTTATGTAAACCATGTGTGGCAACCGCCACCGGCTGTTGGCGCCTGCCGACAGCTGTCAATAGCTGGCGACTATTGACAGCTGGCGACGGGTACTGCCGGCTAGCTGGCATCTGGTGTCACGTGACTGCGATCCTTAAAGAGTAACTACGACGGATGGGCCTGTACCTTCCCCATTTGTCACCTATCGTATTAACCAACCGCGTTTGCTGCCTGAGGTTTCCTCCGTGGATCCCACGGTTCCTCAGCACTAGTAGTATCTATGGGGTAAATGAGGCAAGAGCCGATAACTAGGTGCAACTACCTTTAAAGGGTCCCGGAGAGGCATATGACTTTAAATAGATCAGAGACCTTCAATACAACCAATATAATATTTAAATTTTTAGTAGTTTATATATTTTAGAGCTTTGAATATTCTATATAATATAAAGTTAACTTTTTTGAAAATAAACTTTATTTTAGTTATATAGATAGCGAAGTTCCCTATTTCTATAAAATCTAAATTTCCTATCATTATTACTATTTCTACTAATACTAGTACTATTTTCAGATACTATTTTGGACTCTTTATTCTTCTATATTTAATAGTTATATTATTCCTTTAACTTATTACTAGTACTTTAGTATTAGTTTAAGAGATTATAAGCCTAGTTTCTATTTACTTCTATTATACTCACTTTTAGAATTTAACCTGAAACCTATTTATCTTTTAATTCTTTTCGAAAAACCTCTTTCGAAAACTTTTTTCTTTTAAATAATTTCTTCGTAAATCTCTCTCTCTACTACTATATAGCTAATTAGACCAAATAACTATAAAGAGATTATACTAGTTGGGGTAATAGGCTTATTATTAGGTTAGTAAAAGAGTATATTAAGTATTAGAAGCTAAAAATCTTATTTATACTCTAAAGTTTTCTAAGACTCATATAAACTAGTATTATAAATCGTCTCTTAGAGACTTTATAAACCAGGAACCCTTATAAGTTATCTCCTAGAGACTTTATAAACTAGGAAGTTATAGGTTATTTCTTAGAGACTTCATAAATTACGAATTTCTATAGGTTAATTTAGACCTTTATTAATTAGATTTATAATTAATAAAGATTATAAAAAATATCTCTTATAAGATTCGAATACTAACCTTATAGTCTATAGTCCTTCTTGATAGTTAATCTCTTACGAGTTAACTATTAAGCTATTACTTCTACTAATCTTTTTAGTTAACAATTTCTCTACTAGAGTTAGTCTCTAAATATCTTAATTCTATATTAGAATCTAGATTAATTCTTTTTTGAATAACTGTTTTATTTATTAAAATTCCTTTTGAATATTATACGTAATTCTAAGATAATCTTCATTCTTAAGTTAATAAGAACTAAGAATTATAATATTTAGTCTATTTATATAAAAGCTTTATTTATTAGTAAAGATAGCTATATTAATTTAACTAAACTTATTTTAACTAAGAATACTAATAAATATTAAAAAGCTATAAACTATATTTAACTAATATAAGAATATATATAGCTCTAAGGCTACTATACGACTCTACTAGCTACTACGCGAAGTAGGGAGCTTATATAAAATATAACTATTCTATATATATATATTTAAATACTTTATTCTAATTAGAAGAAAATATATTTTTAATAACTTATTTTTAGATTATATACTATATTATTTATTTATTATAGTTTGTGGCTATATTGAAGGTCTTTGATCTATTTAATCGTATACTTCTCAGGAACCTTTTAAAGGAAGCTATACCCGGTAGTCGCCTCTTGCTTTATTTACCCTATAGATACTACTAGTTCTAAGGAACTATTTAAACGGAGAAAACCTTAAGTAGTAAGATATAGTTAGTTAATATAATATATAATAAATAGGGAAAGTATAGGCTTATCTGTTATAGTTATTTTTTAAGGATTGTAGTTATGTGATATTAATACTAGCTAGCTAGTAATACCTACTATTAGCTATTAATAGTCGCTAGCTATTAATAGTAAGTAGTAAGTACTAATAGCTAGTAGTAGTTACTATATAGTTTACGTAATTGGAAAATATATACATATATATATATATTTACTAGTCGCGCTTACCCGCCGTAGGATTCGAACCTACTACTCTTACCGCGATAGTAAGAACTAGCTAGACGTTAAAATACTACATCAAGCGGGTTATTTATTTATTATAATCATAAACCTAGTTATATTTAGCTATCTCTAAACTACTTATAATTAATAATATAAAAGAAATCCTCTTTAATTTATCTTATTAGTTCTTTAATATACTACTTAAAAATAATATACTCAATTACTAGTAACTTTAATATAATTGTAAAACTATCTAATAGTTCTAACTTCAACTATTAGTATATTATATTATATTTTTATATACTTAGCTAAGATATCTAGTAATATATTAATCTAGATATTAAACCTATCCTTAATATTTTGGAAATACTTAAACTATTTAAATTTAATAAATAGCTTAGCTAAGAAAATACTACTCTAGAAAAAAATCGAAAATACTCTAATATATATTCCTTATATTTAAGGAGTTTTTAATTACTATATAGTAAATCCTAAATTTCAAATAATTTAAGAATTTAACTATAAAGAGAAAAAGAAATATTATAATATAATTTAGATATAAGTTGATACTATAATTAATAATAGCTTTCTAATAGTTACTTCAATAGAACTTCTTAATAAGAATAATATATCCCTTTAATCTCTCCTAAAAATTCTAAAATATTAATATACCTAGAATAATTTAATTATATAGTAATAAATTAGAGTTAAATATAAGAAAGTCCTCGAAAAAACTAATTTAAATATTTCTAATCTAATATAGTATAACAAGTAATATATTATTAATTTCTAAGTAATTATATATAATATCCTAGAGATTTAGGGAACTTTTATAATTAAAAAATGACTTTAAATATTTACTTAATATATTTTACCTAGTTAAACTATAATTTAGTATTAGAACATCCTTAAAAAAGAAACTCTAAACCTTAATATTAAAACTTTAGCTAAATATAGAGAAATCTTTATAGTTATATCTTATACTAATAAAAGTTTAATTAAACTTTTTAGTAAAATATTAGTTATATTAACTATTCTCGTAAGAAAAATTAGATATAACTTAAGCTTAAATAAAATACCTATATAGTTTCAAGAGTTACTTTTACTTTCTAGAGGACTATAGGTATATTAAATATACTATTACTAGCTTATATATTAGGTTCCTTAATATTCAGATATCTATTACTACTTAGAATAGTATTATTAATAAAGTAAATAACTCTAAACTCTATATTCTACAATAGAAGTTTACTAAGAAAAAAAAGTTAAATATTAAAAAGTTCACTAGTAAAACTAAGGAGTTTTTAGATACTTTAAAAGCTAAATTAGTTTTTTCAAATAGTAAGTCTAGTAGTAGTAACTACTTTTCTAACCTAATATATATTAGTATTAAACTTACTCTCCTTCACAAATTATGAAAAGAAATTTTTAGGGTTTTTTTTAACTACTCGAGGACTTTATATACTTTTAAGAAGTATAATCTTTAATAGCTATAAAGTAATTTATATTACTAATTTAATAGATACTTTTAAGAAAAGATTGTTTTAACCTAGTAAAAGAATAGATTTACTTTAATATAGTTTAACTAATTTCCCTATAATTAGATAAAATAAAAGAAGTATTAAGAAAATTCTTAATAGTTTAAAGGGGAAAAATATACTTAATTTAATATTAGATATTATTACTTATATTAAAAACTTCTATACTAATATTATGTTAGAAATACTATTTCTTAATAAAACTAAGATGTAATATATAAAACTAGACTATACTCTTAAGTTTAACCTAATTAAGTATTCTAGTATTATGAAATAGTTACTTAGAAAGTATAACCTCGTTTTCCTTAAATATAAACCTATTTTAGACTATTTTATAGTCTATTTAAATACTTCTAATATTATCTCAGAATTACTAAGTATTCTATACTCTTAATAATATTTTAAAATAACTCTCCTAAAACTAAAGTCTTATAATACTTATATATAATACTTTTAAGTAAAGTATCTAAAATAAACTTTTCCTAAGTATTGAATTTTTAATATTTAAAGGGTAAGAATTATAGGACTAAGGTAATTAGACTACTTCTATTATATAATAACCTATTCTTAATAAATTATCTCTAGATAAACTTTAGAGTTATAATTAATTTAGCTATTTTATTATATTACCTAAGATCTATTTAATTTCCCTAAAATATACATAAGTAACTCCTAGACTTTTATTATTAAAGATGAATTTTTAAGTTTTCTTTTTTTATTTATACTATTTAATAAAACCTATAATTTAATCTTTCAAATATGATTAATATTTAAAAGATAAGTAAAGAAATAAAAAAGCTTTTCAATTTATAAAGTTTAATAAAATATTAAGAGAATAGTAATAGTAATTAATAGAAAAACTAATTACTAGAGATAAATAATAAAATAAAAGATTAATCTTAAGCTATTTCCCTCTTATACTAAAGAACTAGTTAGAACAAATAAGTATACTAGAAATATACTAATTACCTGAAATATAAAAATATAAGAAACTATAGAATTACTACTTAAACTATAAATAGAATTAATTTAAATAATAATTATACTATATAATATATCTCTAAATATTCAAAATAACTAGAAATTACTATATAAAGTTAAAGAAATCTAGTATAAGTAGTATTTTCATTAGTAAATACTAGAATATACTTTAAGCTTTTATTAAAACTTATAACTTTACTAAAAATAGATTTATACTTATAATTATTAAATATACCTACTTAAGAAATACTATAAATAGAATATTTTGAACAAATTATTCAAAATTAAACTAAAACAATATATTAGATATCTAGTAAACTATATTCTAAATACCTATAATTTATATAGGATCTACATCTCTACTTTTCAAAAACTATTATTACTTAAAATATTAAATTTAAAAGATAAGATTTTATTTAAAATAGAACTTATATAAAATACTTATAAAAAGTTATAAAGTTCCTAGTTAATTTAATTACTAAAAAAGAAAAAAACCTTATTCTTAAAATACTTAGAGAGTTTAGAATAGTAAGAATACCTAATAAAGAGACTTTTCTTCTACTAGTAATTTTATTAGTATTAGAAATAGCCTAAAATATTAAGTTAAGCCTAGAATTAATCTCTAAGATTAATAAGAGAAGTTTAATTATACCTATACTACTACTTAAACTAATAAAACTAGTCTAGGTTTCTAATTAATATTAACTAGATATAATAACCCTAAATAAAAATTAGAGTTTAGGAAATATACTAATAACTAGAGAACTAGATAGTATATTTAAGGTTATATTAAAGGTCTTTAATTATTTAAGTTATATGTTTCTCGGGGACCCTGTAAAGGAAGCTATACCCAGTAGTTAGCTCTTGCCTTATATGCTCTATAGATAATACTAGGGCTAAGGAACTATTTAAACAGAAGAAACCTTAAATAGCAATAACACGGTTAGTTAAGATGATAGGTGATAAATGCGGAAGGTACGTAATATAGTATAGGCTTATATTTGTTGTAGTTACTTATTATAGGATCGTAGTTACGTAATACTAATACTAGCTAGCTAGTAGTACTTGCCGCTAGCTATTACTGTTAATAGTTACCAGCTATTAATATTAATAGCTATTAGTAAAAGCTAATAGCTAGTAGTAGTTACTATAATTAGTTTATATAATTAGAAAGCATATATATACTTACCGGTCGCACTTACCCGCTATAGGATTCAAACCTACTACTCTTACTATAAATAGTAAGAGCTAGCTAGACGTTAAACTACTATATTAAGCGGGTCTAGATAGTATATTTAAAATTAAAGATCTAGTTAATTAAGAAAAGATATTTATATTAACTAAGAATAGAAGTAACTACTTTAGGACCCCTACTTAGCTAATTTAAAATAGACTAAAATATAGTTCTAGACTTTAATTAACTAAGTTAGGATTTTTAATTACCTAAAACCTAAGCTAATAATATAAGAATAAATAATAATAGTATTTAGAATTAGAGATTACTATTAATAACTATATAGTACTCTTATAGAAATATAATAGTAGTATTTTATATTTCTCAGAATATAAATAAGATAATTTTACTANAAAGTATAAATAAAATAGTTTTACTAGTATTTATTTACCTAATTAGTAGTAAAAGCTAGATAAAACTAGTCTTAACTTCTTAATAGTTTTCTTTATTATTTAAAATATAGTATTAAAAAAGAAAAATCCTTCTACTAAGATTTAAATATATTTTAATTAACTAGTAGTATTTCTAAAAACTTAGAAAGATATTACTAACTTACTAGAACTACTACAAATATCTTTTATTAAAATAGTAAAAGTTAAAATTATAAAGTTAAAAGAGAAAAGTACCTAGTAAGAAATAGATTACTAGGATATTAGAAGTAAGCTTCTTCTTTTTAAGTAAGTTTTTACTTATAAGATAGATATAGATAGTTTTCTAGAATAGTATAAAACGAGGATTTATATATATAGAGATATATAACTAGTTAATCTATTATAAGCTATATATATAGTATTACTAGTTACCTAAGCTTTTCAGGTAGCTATAGTAATTATAGTATAATTTAACCTCGAAGTCTACTAGTTTAATATTATTAATATATTTCTAAATATTATAAAGAACTTTAATAAACTTCTAATAATAGTTAAATTACTAGATGGATTTAAAGTTATAGGGTATTATATAGAACTCGAATATACTTTATATAGATTTTAAAATATACTTTTTCTTTAGTATAAAATCTTTTATATTACTTGTAAGTTATTAGGCTTCTAGCTATACCTAGAAAAGCCTTATTTATTTAAAAATAAAAGTTCGAGTATTTTTATCCTATTCTATATAAATAATATTCTTCTCTTACATTATAAAATAGCTAAAAAAGAGGTTTATAAGATTATTAAAAATATTAAATATACTTATAAACTTAAGGAATAAAGTCTTATTAAGTATTTCCTAGAGGTTTAAGTAATTAGAGATTATAAATGTTATAAGATTTACTTAATTTATAATATATATATATAAAAAAAAACTAGGCTTAGGCTATAATTGAGCTATAGGGAGTATAAATACTATTTATTTAGATCTAAAGAATAAAAGAGAAGTTCTCGCGAGAAGTATAAAAAGTCTATTTAGAAGTAATACTAGAAACTTATTAGTAACTTACTAATATCTAGTTTCTTAAATATAGTTATCGAGATTTAAATAAAACTAGAGTTAACTAGCTAAGTATAGTTTATAATATTATTCTTTTCTTTACTAGTAATATACTAGGGTTATTTTCTTAAAACCTCTATTATAGTTATTAATTAGCTTAAAATACGCTTTATACTAATCTAATACTTCTATTTCCTATATTATATCTATTATTTCTTATATAGTATCTATAAATCTTTTCTATTTAATAAAAACCTATTATTACTACTTTCTATTTACCTAGTATTGCTTTACTACTAGAATACTTTTAATTTCTTATTCTACTTTATTATTATTATTAATTATAAATAGTAGTTATAAGTTAATAATTTCTTAGTTGAGTAAAAGGTTCCTAATTATTCTCTAGAAGAGATTAATATGAAACTTAAAGTAAATTACTTTTAGTATATTTAACTTAATAATATATAGTATAATAACTTTTATAACTTTATATTTATAGTATAACTAGTCTAGTTTCTTATTTAGCTATAGTAATTTATACTTTAAGATATTTAACTATACTTTATTATTTATTGAATACCTATCTATAAGGTATTAGTATTTATTAACTAAAGTTTTATTTTACTACTAGGTTACTATAATCTTAATTTAGATAAATCTTATAATATTTTTATTTTCTTAACTAGTAGTTAGGTAGTAGTTTTTCTTTTAGATATTACTTTTCTTATATTCTTAATAGTGAATATAAGATTAATATAGTAATTATATTCTATAAAGAAAAGTATAACTTTAATATTTAAATTATATTTATTCTATAAAACAAGTTATATAGTAAATAATAAATCCCCTTAGTTATCCTAAAACTAGTATATATATACCTATAATATAATTTGAATTTCTTAATTCTAGTATTCTATTCCCTTATTAGTTTAAAAGTAATAGTTAGTATTAAGTACTAATATTACCCCTATTAGTAAAATTCTTTCTAAAACCTATTTACTTAGTTTAAACTATAATTACTAATAATAGACTATAATATCCTATAAAACCTATAGTAATAGCTAAGGAATTACTAAATATATATTTTAGCTTCTATAGTATCTATCTTTTTAAATATTACTTACTGATTTAGCTTATTAATAATAACTTAAAAATACTAGTTACTTTTCTTTTTAGTTAATAAGAAACTAATAATAAAATCTATTAATAAATTAGAATATTATTAGTTAAATATCAAGAGGAACTTTAAAAAACTTACTTTTACTTATTTCTAGATATATATACTATTATAAATATTATAATTCTATATAAATCTTTTTATAGTTTATAATTAGCTTAGCTAGAAGAATTTCTTATTTATAATCTTAAATATACTATTTTCCCTAAATAACTAGTAATAATAGAATTATATAATTCTTAAACTAACTTTATCCTTAGTTTATTAAAAAAGCTTTCTTTATTATTATTTCTAGGTATTTATATCTTCTTTTAAAATATCAAATATTTAAAACTATCTAGTTAATATTCAAAAATCTAAATTTTTAAATATAAATTAGGGGGGAAACTATACTTTTCTTATAAGATAACTATTTTAGTTTTTTAGAATATTATACTTTTCCTTATTATATAGATCTAAAGTTCTTTAAAATTAAGTCTTTTATTAGAAACTAGTAATTCTTCTAACTTAATCTTTTTTACTTAAGAATTATTAAGTTATATATTATTAGGGATAATTTAAGTAACTTATCTTTATAGTTTCTTATTATCTTATCTTATAAGTATATTTTATTTATATTTTAATAAAATATCTAGGATTACTACTTAGAACTTTAAATAATATTTAATATAGAAATTAAATTAGAATAGTTCTTTTACTTATTAGCTTTATTTCTTAGTAAGCTATTACTTTTTTATAAAATACTTAAAACTTTTATAATCTAAATAAAACTTCAAATTACTTGATAATTAAAAACTTAATTTTCTAAATTTATAAATATACTAATATTACTAGTAATTTTGTATTATAAATTAAGTAATTATATTTTATAAAGGATAGTTATTAAGAATAAAAAACTACTAGGTAAACTATATTTATACTATTTTTTTAAGTTAGAACTTTTCCTAGTATAAACCTAGAATAGTTAATTTCTATAGTAGTAATAACCTTAGGGTTAAATATATAGAATACTAGTTTTTCTATAAAAGAATACTTAAGTTTAGTAAAAATAGCTCTTTATTCTATTTTTTATTAGAAAAGGAAATCTTTCTAGGTTAAATAGGTTAATAATTCTATAATCTTACTATACTTAGGAATAAAATCTTTATAATNTTACTATACCTAAGGATAAAGTCTTTATAATAATTATAAAACCCTAAGAAACTTTAAACCCCTTTTATAAACCTAGGGAAAAGCTAATCCCTAATTATAACTAATTTTAAAAAGTTATAAGAAATACTTTTCCCTACTATTAGGATAAACCCTATATATTTTACTATTACTACTAAAAACTTATATTTCTTTAGACTTAGAAATAACTTAATATTAGTAAAATAGTAAAATACCCTCTATACTTGAACCTCGTAATCTTTTTCAAATTCTATAGTATAGATTAAGATATTATTAATATATATTATTATAAACGTATCTAGGAATTTATATAATAACTTATTAATATACTACTAAAATATTACTAAAATATTAATAAGCCTAAAAAGGTAAATAATCTACTTAAAAAAACTATACTAAGTATAAAATACTATTTTCTCCTAGTTTTTATCTTTAATCTATATTTTATAGAAAACTATAATAATATTAAGCTTTATAAACTAGCGAGTACTAGTAATTCTCTAGAGAGCTTTTAAGATAAGAAATAAAAAGTATCTATCTTTCTTTATAATTCTATTTAAAGCTCTATAGTTTATATAAAACCTAATACTTCTATTACGCTTCTTAATAAAGAAAATAAATACTTTAATAGCTAACTTACTAGTTTTAGTAAACTTTTTATCTAAAAGATCTTCTAGTATTTTCTTAAGTACTAGTAATTCCTATTATAATATATTATAAAAAGTACTTTAGAATAGGGGAAGATTATTTTTATCTTTATTAAGTATTAGTAAAATTATATAATCTAATAACTTCCTACTAATAAGTACCTAATAAGTTTTCTCTAGGTTAAATAAGTCTAGGAACTCTTTAAATATACTTACTAAAATATATTTCCTCAGATTAACTAGAATCTTAAATATTAGAGTTTTCTTAATATTTTTAAAACTAATAAATATTACCTAGTAAACTTCTAATACTAACCCTTATTTCCTAGTAATCTTCGAATATATAATTAAAAAAGAATTTATATTTAAAAAATATACTAATTAAATTTCCTGGATCCTAGTAGGTTTTTCCTAGTATTCTAAATATACTATAACTTTTCCTTTACTATACTTTATCTACTAAATACTAGTATTATATATAATACAATTATCTTCTATCTAGAATCGCCTAAAATATAATTTTAGTAATAGTCTTTTTATAATATAGGTATAGATTTCTGATATATACTTTTTTATTTCTAGGGATAACTTAGTAACCCTTAAAATACTACTAAGTAATAATCTATTATCTATATAACCCTTTATCTTCTTCTTTATTATACCACTAAATAGTAAGTATAACTTTTTTATAAAGGATATATTAATAACAATATAAATATTATAACTAGTATTTACTAGAATACTAATAGTATAGTTTTTATTTATTCTTATTTAGATAATAGCTAATTACTTACTACCTTTTTATTTCTATTATTTCTTCTATTCCTAAGATTCCGCTTTTATAAGCTCTAATACTTAACTTTATATTAGAATTACTCTTTTCTTATATCTTCCTCTTTACTAGGAAGAAAACTAGTATTATTTTCTAAATCCTTTAACTTCTAAGGTTCTATTTTAGTAATCTTTAGTCTTTTTTTTCTTCTTTATTATATTAGTATTAATATAATTCTTAGTAATATAACTTTTTTATAGTAACTATAATACTTATATATATCTTTTTATAATAAGAAAGCTTTTTTAGTAGAACTAGTAGAACTAGAAAACTTATAGTAATAATACTATTTATATATAGTTTTAGTTATTATTATATTTCTATCTTAATCTTTTAATATAGGGAGATAAATAGCTAAAGCTTACTAGGTTAGTAGTACTTTTATATATTCTATCTTCTAAGTAATATCCTATATTTTTAAAAGTTACTAGTTATAAATAATAGGAAACTTAATTATAATAAAGAACTCTTTTAAATAGGAGATTAGTATAATTTCTAGTAAAGAAATCTAGACTATATTAAGTTAACTATAACTTCTAGTATTTATAAGGATTTTCTCAGATTATAAAAAAAAGATAATAAGTTTCTTAGTAATTCTCTAGTAGAAAAACTATAGTTAAATAATAGTTTAGGATTAGATATTAAGATCTAAATAAATATTTAGTTACTTTTGCTCTGTACCTGGAATAGTATCTAAGCTCTTTACCCTATATATAGATTTAACTATAAATTTTACCTAATAACAGTATTTATGCTAATACTAGCTCATAACTAGTTAAAATAGTAATGAAATTACCTATTATTCTAAATAATTATACTCCTAGTTCTAATATTTAACCCTATAGTAGTAGAAGACCTCGTAATAATAGTTTATATGGGGAGAGCTTTATTAAGACTAAAACTTAATATATATAGCTAAAAGTAACTACTAAGGTTATAGGGTTAAGAACTTTTATAAACTTCTTAAAAATAGAATAAAACAGAGTACTTACTTCAAGATATAAGAACCAGGTATTCCGTAATTTATTACTCTTCTATATCTATACTTTTATAATAGAACTAAAATCTCCTCGAAATCTATATAACTACCCGTAAAAAAAGAAATATAGAATAGGTATAGAAATATCTAGCTACGACTATTATAACTAAAACTATTACTTTATTAAAATAAACCTTAATAAAATTATCCCAAACACTATAATTAATAAGTAGCCTATAAATATTCAAAAAAAAATTATCTAGCTAACCTATAACTTACTATACTAAGCTAATAATATCGGGGACTAGGTATTAATTAACTAATACCCCAATATTAATATACTACTATAATACTAGTTATTAAATATTTTAGAATATTATAGTAATATAATTATAGAGGTTTCAAAGCTATCTAGCTATACTAGGAATATTTATATCTATACGAGTATTATTTATAAGTTAGCTATTAGTTATAATTAATTAACATATTAAGATTATTTACTAATAAGAATAGGCTAAGTCCTACTATACTTATATAAAGATTATAAGTTAATTTATATTAGTAGTAGAGAATTTTCGTATTAGTAGTATAAAGTCTTATCTTAGGGGTAAGTAAGGTTTAGTCTAGGGGATATTAAGGTTACGGATATCGAGGTTATAATAAATGTTTAAATAGAGTACTTATAGTTAGTAGTAATTGAATATCTCGAGATATTTNAGGGATATTAAGGTTACGGATATTGAGGTTATAATGAATATTTGAATAGAGTACTTATAGTTAGTAGTAATTAAATATCTCGAGATATTTGAATTATGTGTTAATAGCTATAAAGGTATAAGGGCGTGAGGGTGTAAAGGCGTGAAGGCGTGAAGGTGTGAGGTTATCGTGGAAGGAGTTGTTAGTTGTTTGTTATCGAAAAGGTTGACACGGGGCGGGTATACTAGCTATAGCTATAAAGGGTTCAGCTTTAGATTAACTAGGGGCTAGCTATAGTAGTTAGTAGGGGGGTAGGAGGGCTGAAGTTGTACTTTAGGGGGTAACATGTCTACTAATAGTCACAGTAGAGAGCGAGCTATCGGCCCCTCTTTAAATAAATATAGTTTAAATAAACTATAAAATCTTAGGGATCCTAATTCCTTCCTAGTCTTCTAGTTATAAAGAAAATCTCTACTATTTACTAGACTCTAAGGTTTAAATAAGAATAAACTAAATATTACTTCTACTTATCTATTTTAAAAAATCCTAATTAATTTTTAATTTTCCCCTTATCTAGTAAACCTAGGTACTAAATGTTTTTTTTTATTTAAAAACTTATTAAAGAAAAGGAAAGTTTTTTTTAAAAAAGTAGAAACTATATAAATAAACTCTAGGGAAATAGTAGTAGTATTAGGAAAAAATTCGGACTCTTTCTCTACTAATTTAATAATTAGTACTATAATCTTCTCATAGAGTAGGGTAATAGTTATACTTAGATACTATTATAGTAATTCTTCTATAATAATACTAGCTATAGGGGTTTCTTAATAGGTATTAATTCCTTCTATCTTATAATAATAATTAGCTCTAATACTTAGTTATAAATCTTTATATAAAACTATACTTTACTAATAATATCTCGGGGACTATAATTAGTAAAAAATAATACTTTACTATAATCTTTCTATTCAATAAAGAGCTATATTTAACCTAATATCTCTTATACTTAAAAGTAATATTCTACTAATTAGTATCTCTTCTTAACTAGTAAGGAATTATACTTAACTTAGTATTACCTATATAGGGGATAAATCCGAGTTCTGAATATACGAAAAACTAGGCTTAAGTTATAATTCAGCTATAAAAAGTATAAATATTATTTATTTAGAACTAAGGAGTAAAAGAGAAGTTTTCGTAAAAAGTAAAAAAAGTCTATTTAGGGGTAATACTAAAGACTTACTAGTAGCTTACTAATACCTAACTTCTCAGGTATAGTTATTAAGATTTAAGTAGAACTAGAATTAATTAGCTAGGTATAGCCCGTAATAATATATTACTAAAATTACTAAATACTTTAATCTCAACTATAACCTAACTCTAATAATACTATTTCTAGTAATAGCTTTTATTATAAATACTCATTAAGTTATATTAAAAGAAATTTATAAGTACTAGATAAAAGTTAGTTTAACTTTTTATACTTCTATTATAGTATAACTAGATATATTATTTATATATTCTCTATTTTTAAAATATTTTATAAATCCTTTTTAAATATATATAAACACTATAAACTATGTAATTTAGTATTTCTATAAAATAAGATTCCTAGTACTATAATTCGGAAATTTAAGAAGTATTAAGGAAATATTTTAAATACTTTTAATTACTAGAAATACTTTATTTATAAACTACAAAAACATTAAAAATGAAATTATAAATATATTATCTCTCTATTTAAAAAACTAATCTAATAGAAAGCTATTTAATAGAATACTATAATTATATTAATAATTAAAATAGAACTTCTTAGTTAAAAATATACTTTAAAAGAAATTATAGTACTAAAAAGACTATTTTAAAATATTAAGTTTAACCTAAGAGATATTTAGAGAATTTATTATAATAATTACTAGATCATGAGACTAGTAATCTTAAATGATAAATACTTATCTACTAGATTTTAATATATAAATATTCCATAAATATAACCTTACTAGGAATACTTAAAAAATAATTTCAAAATAATCTATATATTTATAGATATAATACTAATAAATCGACTTATAAAGAATCTAATTTAAATAAAAATTAAATAATTTAGAATACTTGTTAACTTTATAGATCTATAGATAATACTCTTAAAACTAGCTAGAATAATAGAAAAAACTACTTAAAGTAATTTTCTATTTATTTAAATATACATAAAAGTAACTTAGAATAATCCTTATTTTTAATCAAAAATTCTTATAGTACTAATATAAAGAACAAGAATATAATAGAATTCCTCTAATTATTCCTATTAAATAAAACTCTTAGAATAAACCCTTATCTAACTAAATATTCATCATTTAAACTATAAACTTTAAATAAATAAATAAAATACTATAATAAGTATATAGAAATCGACTTATATAAATATTAAATACTAATTATAACTCTTAAAAAGAATAGAACTAGGAGCCTAAACCTATCCGAAATACTAAAACTACCTAAAACTATAAAATAAAATACTATAACTATAACTATAAACTCTAAACCCTCTAGAAACTAGCTAAGACACAAAAGGTCAGCTAACTAGGGAACTAGTTACTATTACTAAAATACTAGAAATATAACCTCTAAAAATAAACTAAATAAACTAAAAAACTTAAATAAGTTAAAATACCTAAGCCAGAAAAAATCATTTAATATCAGGAATTCTAGTAGTAGAATCTAAGACACTTCTATTCTTAATACAAATAGCTTTAAAATCCTTCTATTATTTTAATTATAACTTAAAATAAATAAACTTCTTCGTATTACTAACCTTCTTAATTTTTAACTAAAAATAATTAGACTTAAATGAAAAGTCTTAAGCTAAAATACTTATTTTATTAGTTTCAGGAATCTAGAAAACTTCTAAATAACTCTTAAATATCTTATAAGTTTAGCTAGAAACTAATATATCAAGAATCCTTAAATTATTCTTTTACTAGTAATATTAATTAGAAACTAAATCTTAACTACTAATACTAATAATATAGAAATGGGAGTTTTATAAGAAAATAAAACTAGAATAATATATTATATAGGAGATAGTTTAAACTAATTATAAATCTCTAATAGGTTTTATTTAGAATAAGTAATTCTTATACTTTTTAGTAGTCTTACTTTTCTTAGAAAGAATAGACTTAATTAAAATCCTCTTTAGAATAATAGACTTATTACTAAACTTTATAAGTTATTATTTAGTAGCTTCTAACTAATATTTAAAATTATTTATTTCTAATAAAACTTCTTAATTTCTAATCTATAAAAACTTTCTTATTATACTAGTAATAATCTTTACATATTTCTTAAGTAATTTAGCTACTTCCTCGATATCTTTATTACTATCTTCTTCTTTACTAGTAATAATTTCAAGTACTTTATTATTATTACTCATAAACTTAAGTACTTCTTCTTTTTCTTTAGAGTTACTAGCTAAATATCCTCCTTATTATTAGAAAAAAACTTTAAAGTAGTAATTTTCCTTAGATAACTATAAAGATATTTTAAACTAGTAATAGTAGTAGGATTCTTAGTTAAAATAGTTCCCCCTTTTATAGTACTACTTAGTTTTAGTATCTTAGTAAATTCGGGAAACAATAATAAACATTCCTATAAATTAGGAAACTATTCAAAATATAACTAAATAAATAATTTCAAGTAAAATAATTCACCTTCATACTATCACAAGAAATTTAAACTATTAATAAGATTATTTTCCTTAATAAAATCAACCTAGGCTCAAATCTTAGAAATGAAATATTCTCGGATAAAATTACTAAAGTAAACAAATATATTAATAAAAAGAAAAGAATAAGGGAAAAAGTAAGAATCGAATTTCTCAAATAAGAAGAAATCAGCTAAGAACTACTAAATAAAACAAACCTCTTAAAAAATATAAAAGAATGTTTCAAATTTAAAACTTATTATCCTTATAAAATAAATAAAAGTAATAAGCACCTAGAACAATTATAAACTCTAATACTCTATTACTTTTTAGATCTAGATCAAAGAACAATTACTCTAACTTAAAAATATAACTAGTAAATACTAGTATTAATTATTAATAGAAGAAAATATAAAGTACTTTAGAAAGTTACTAGTAACAATATATTAGTTAATATTAGTATTAATAACTTATATCTTAGCCTTAATAGTAGGGTTCTCGGGTTTAATAATACTTTTCTTAATAGACTTAAAGGGTTTTTCCTATACTTAAAATATTAATAATAACTAATATATATTATTATATTTTAAATTAATATATAAAATCTATATTACTAAATCATACTACTAGCAAATAAGAAAGCGACTATTGAAAATATTAGTATAGAGAAGAAGAAAGAAATCTAGTAAATTGAAAATCAATTAACGATTTATTTATAGTATATAAAAAGATCGGATTACTAGTAATGTTAAAGAAAGCTAACTAATTACTCTTACTAATATATAATAAAAATAATTAGATATATAACAAATTATAATAATTTTATTAATTCTTTTTATTCAAGTATTTAAAAACCTACTTTAGGAAACTATTTACTCTTTTTTATTTATTTAGTATATTACTTAGTTTATATAAGGGTATCTCTAGTAGTTCTACTACTAGAAAAGTATATAAGAATATATATAATACTAAAACTACTATTTAACTCTACTAGCTACTACGTAAAACAGGTAGCTTATATAAGGTATAACTATTCTATTTATACGCATTTAAACGCTTTATTCTAGTTAGAAGAAGATATACGTTTTAACAACCTACTTTCAGACCATATACTATATTATTTATTCATCATAACTAAACTATAAAAGTAGGCTTTAAGAGTTATTAAGAATAATATAAATATATATATAATATTTAATTTTTAAAAAAACCTCTATAAACTAACTAGTTGTTTTTAAACAAGTTTCTTATTTATAAAGAACTTTTAAATATAACTCTTAATAACTTTCAGTCTATAGAAAGGTTTCTGAGTAAGATTAAAGAACCTATTAATAACCTATCTTTTAATAAAGTTAAGTTACCTAATTAAGTAGTTATAGTTTATATCTTAAATAGTTTAGATGAAAATTATAAAAGTTTTATTATTTTAATAACTTAGAATTTTAGAACTAATAAGGATTCTTATTAGTTAGATTCTCTATTTTCTGATTTATTAGATAAATTTAGAAAAAAGAATAATACTTCTTTAGTTAACTTTACTAGGAAGAAAAAGTTTTAAAACTTTATTAAAATTTCTAAACTTTAACCAAAAGCTAAGAAACTTTAGAACAAATAAAAAGGTATTTTCTATAGTTATTATAGGAAAACTAATTGTACCAAGGAAAATTATTTTAGTTTGTATCTCGAAAAATTTCTTAATTAAGTTAAATCTAAAAAGGATTCTTTTTCTATTTGAAAGAAAAAGAAAAAGGATAAGACTCCTTAAGAAAAGATTAATATTATTTTTTAGATATTCTAGTTAAAAAGATCTCTAAAGATCTTATATCACTTAATTCTTCTAATAAAGAAAAAGTTAAAGAAAAAAGTATTAAGTTTGAAAATATAATTATAACTTAACCTCTTTTAAAGAAAAGTCTTTATACTAATAATACTTTAGGTTTTTTAATTTCTGAAAAGATTTAAGAAATTAGGAGTTCTAAAAATAAGACTGAAATAATTTTTATATTAATACTAGGGCTACTATTTATATAGTTTAAGATTATACTTTTCTATCTAATGAAACAAGAGTTTCGAAACTTATTAAATAGGGAAATACTAAAGATATTATCTTAAATCTGAAAGGTAACTTGAAAATTACTTTCAATAAAGTTGAATATCTTTTAAGTAATATTTATCTTATATTATATTTAGGTATTAATTCATTAAGTTAATTTAGATTTATTTCTATTAGAATCTTATCTATTTTCTTTCATAAGGTTATAGTTTTTGATATTAAAAGAGATAAGTTATTATTTATTATAACTAAGATTAATAATTTATATAAGTTCTGTATTCTTATTAATAGTAATAAAGACTTAGTGTCTTTAAGTATTAATAAGAGTATTATTAATTTAAAACTCTAGTATAACTAAATGGGTTATACTAGTAATATTATTATGTTGATTAAGAATACTATTAATAATATTGGTTATCGATATAATGAAAGTAATAAACTACTTATCTGTAAAGTTTACTTAAAAAGTAAGTTTACTAATAAAGTTTATAAAGATTGAAATATTTATAAGAAATTTGAATATTTTGACTATATTAGTTGAGATTTATGTAGACCTATTACTCTAGGAACTTATAATTACTATAAATACTTTATTTTATTTATAGATCAATATAGTTGATTTATGTGGGGAAAGTTGTTGAAAGTTAAGAGGTCTGAACAAGTTACTTCAGCTATTAAAGAGTTTATTAATATAACTAATAATAATAATAATAATAATAAAAGAATTAAAAAGATTAATACTAATAGTAGTTCTGAATTCTTAAATAATAGAATACAATTTATTTTTCTAAATAATAGTCTTATTTATAATATAAGACTACTATATATTTATAAACCAAATACGTTGATTGAAAAAGCTATTAGAACTATTATTAATAAAGCTAGAATTTTTGTCTATAATTCTAATCTTTTATTTTATTTTTAAGGCTTAGTTATACTAGTTTCTATATGTCCTTATAATATAATACTATACTCTTCTATTAACTTTAAGATTCCTTATAAATTAAAGAATAACAGGAAACCTTTTATTTCTAACATAAAGGTATAGTGAAGTTTCTATTACTATAAGATTCAATATAAGTATTTAAAGAAGTTAGACCTTAAGTATAAGAAAAGTATTATAGTTACCTATAGCTTTAATATTTATCTAATTTAGGATTTTTAATCTTAAAATATTATATAATCTTGAGATATTATAGTTTTAGAGAACTAGTTTAATTCCCAACTTAAAGAAGATTTGATTATGTTTAATAATATTATTTCTTTAGTATCTACTAAACCTAATTAACGTAGTCCAGAAAATAAACCTAACTAACTTAATTCTAAATCTTCTTTAAATCTAGTTAAAATTAAGTCTAGTAGAACCTTTACTAAAAATATTATTTTATTTCTTCTTCCTAATAAAGCTATCAATAGTAATAACTTAGTTCTTTATCTTATTAAGGAACTAGATAGTTATTCTATAATTTATCCTTATAATTGTACAGAGAGTAATAATAAGAATATTCTTAGAAAGTGTATTCTTTCTATAGAAATTCCTTTTCTAAGTTATAAACTAAGAAAAACCTATAAAGATTATTTATATAAAGATAATATACTCTTTATAGTTAAAAACTATTCTTTTTTAGTTCTTTATACTAATTTTAATTAATATAACTCCAATAATAACTTACTTATAACTAAGAATAGAAACTTTTATATAACTTCCTATATTCTATCTATTAATACTTTCTAAGAACTTACTACTTCTTTGAATATTATAAATTCTTATAATAGTACCAATTACATTTAACCTATGAAAAAAGAAGTTAGATTTATTAAGTCTATAGAAATCTAGACTATTATATTGTTTTCTAGTATTTCTTCGATTAAAAAGAATAATATTAATATACTAGGAAGTAGATAGGTTTATGAAATTAAACATAATAATCAGAATCCTAAAAATCCTACATATAAAATAAAATAGGTTACTCAACGTTTTAACTAGTACTTTAGTATTAATTATTTAGAAACTTTTAGTATAAATTATAGGCCTAAAAATTATAGATATTTGCTTATAATTTATATATATTATAACTAGACTTTAACTAAGTATTATATTACTATAACGTTTATTTACACTAAAGTTGATAAAAAGATATATATTAAACTACCTATTAGCTATATCTATAATAAAGATTTAAAAAATTTAGTTTTTAATAAAAACTAGAAAAATTAGCCTTTTATTTATTTACTAAAGAAAGCTTTATATATATTAAAATAAAGCCCTAAGTTATAATATTAAGGGAGGGGCTGATGGCTTGCTCTTTACTACGACTATTAGTAGATATATTACCCCCTAAAATACGACTTTAGCCCTCCTACCCCCCCTACTAACTACTATAACTAGCTCCTAGTTAATCTAAAGCTAAACGCCTCGTAGCTATAATAGCTAGTATACCTACCCCGCGTTAACTTTTTAATAATAAATAACTAATAATTCCTTCTGCGATAACCTTATACCTTTATATCCTTATACTTTTATACTCTTATACTTTCACAACTACGTATAATTCAAATATCTCGAGATATTTAATTACTACTAACTATACTCTATTTGAACATTTATCACAACTTCAATATCCGTAACTTTAATATCCCTACTAAACCTTACTTACCCCTAAAATAAGATTTTATACTATTAATATAAAAGTTCTCTACTATTAATATAAGCTTACTTATAATCTCTATATAAATGAAATAAGGCTTAACTTACTCTTATTAGTAAATAATCTAAATATATTAATTATAACTAATTTATAACTAATACTTATATAGATATAAATACTCCTAGTATAACTAGATAGTTTTTAAAACCTCTATAATTATATTACTATAATAGTTTTAAATATTTAATAATTAATATTATAGTAGTAGATTAATATTAAAATATTACTTAATTAATACCTAGTTCCTAATATTATTAGTTTAATATAATAAATTATAGGTTAACTAGATAATTTTCTTTTAAATATCTATAAATTACTTATTAATTATAGTATTTAGGATAATTTTATTAAAGCTTATTTAATAAAGTAATAGCCTTAGTTATAATAGTTATAGTTAGATATCTCTATATTCTTTTATATTTGTTTTATAGGTAGCTATATAGATTTCGAGGAGATTTTAGTTCTATTATAAAAGATATAGAAAGGTAATAGATTACAGAATACCTAGTTGTTATAAGTATTCTATGTTATTCTATTGTTAAGAGGTTTATAAAAGGTTTTGCCTTTATAACTTTAATAGTTATTTCTAGTTATATATATTAAGCCCTAATTTTAATAAAGTTCTCCCTAACTATTATTACGAGGTCTTTTACTACTATAAGGTTAAATATTAGAACTAGGGGTATAAATATCTATAATAATAGGTAATTTTATTACTATTTTAACTAGTAATAAGCTAGTATTAGCATGAATACTATTATTAGGTAAAATTTATAGTTAAATCTATATATA
>RYZW01000569.1:2950-24659 GCA_004367215.1 Colletotrichum trifolii
TAAACTTCTTAAAAATAGAATAAAATAAAATACTTATAAGAATTAAGTATTTTGTAATCTATTATTTTTCTATATCTAAACTACTTTTAGTAATAATTAGTAGCTAGAGTACTAGTATACTATACGTTTGTGAAGGGCTAGGCCTGGGTTATAATTTAGCTATAAAGAGTATAAATACTATTTATTTAGAATTAAAAAGTAAAAAAGAGGTTCTTATAAAAAACGTAAAAAGTCTACTTAGGAGTAATACTAGGGGCTTACTAGTAGCCTACTAGTACTTGACTTCTTAGGTATAATTATCAAGACTCGGGTAGAACTAGAGTTAACTAGTTAAGTATAGCTTATAATAATAATTTAAGTTTCTCTAGGATTATATATTTACTATATAGGGTTACCTAAACTACTACTATACTAGGAATTACCTTAGTAATTAATTCGGAGTATAGTTTAGATATCTTAAAAAAAAAGTTATAGGGTTTTTTAAAAAAAAGAGATAATTTTCGGGAAAAGATAGGGGTTTCGAGATATTATATAGGTCTTTTAAGTATAAGAAGTATAAGATACTATAAATCTTATATATTATAGTATCTAGTAGTATTCTAAAAAATATTATATTTACTAAATACTTTCTAGTATACGCTAAAAGGTATTATTTTTTGTAAAGTTTACTTCTTTAGTATTTTATAGAGTAAAATTAGTATATTAACTTAAAAGTCTTTCGATGGGGATAAGGGTAAAAGTAATATCTATAAGGTATCTAAGTTACTACTTATAATCTCTTACTTTATATAGACTTTAAATAAAGGGTTTATAATTACTTCTTTTCTCGTAAAAACTTTATTAATCTATAGTATAGTAATAATAGATAAGTTAACTACTAATTAGTATTAGTTTATTTAGAGAATAATATATACTATATATAATCTCGTTATATAAATATAAAAAAGTTCTAGTATTCGTTATTATTATTATTATGTTATATACTTACGAGTTAGTATATAAGGTTCTAGATCTATAGTATAGTACTACTACTATAGTACTTAGCTACGGCTAGTAATAAGTATTACTAGTAAGGTATAAAAGTATATAGCTATATATACCCTATACTTATAAGGTATATAGATATAGATACTATATACGTATAGAGGTATATATACCTCAGGTATTAACGTATACTTTATAGTATAGTATTACCGATAGTTTTTTAAATTTTCTATAACCTCAATATTTTGTAAACTCCTATAGCCTCAATATTCTCTAAAAACTTTATAGTTTTACCACTTCCTAAGCCCCCTGTAGTTTTACTTTTCCCTAAACCCCCTATAGCCTTACTCCTAAAACTTTTTATTATAGAGTTTATTAAATACTTTCCTCTACTAGTATTAATAGCCTTACTAATATATAAAAACCCTATTATGAAATTTTCTCTATTGTCCTTAGTAATTCTACTAACCTACATACTTTTATAGTAATTTTTAATTATCCTAAAAACTACTCCTTGAAAGAAATTCAAAAACTATAGCTGAACTTTATAGAGATAATCATAGTAAACTATACTCTTAAGAGATTTATAAAAGGATTTATTAATTTAAATTATATAACTATCTGAATAGAAAGATAGGTTATTTGAGTAGAATAAGTAATACAAATACTTAGATATTATTCAGTAAGAAGTAAAAAGATTATTTTTAATATTATTTTATATTTATTGTTAATTTCTGTTTTAATAGTATTTTTGGTATACGATTATAGTATTTTTAGTACTAGTTTTTATATATAAATAAAAAGGGTATAAAGTATATAGTAAAAAGCAAAGGTTACTAGTATTAGTAATACTATACTATATAATATACGGTATTATGTATAGTATATATACTTCTATATATATATAGTATATGTAGCCTTATACTTCTATATATATGAAGTATATATAGCTATATACCCTCGTGCTTTACTAGTAGTACCTATTACTAGCTATAGCCTTGTACTATAGTAGTTAGTAAGTAACTACTATATTATAGATCTAGAACTTTATATACTTATATATAAACATATAACGTAATAATAACAATAATAAATACTAGAACTTTTTTATACTTATATGACGAGATTATGTATAGTATATATTACACCTGGCGACACCTGTCGCTAGCCATAGCTGAGTGCTATGGCATACTGTAGATCTAGAGCTTTATATGCCTACGTATAGGTATATAATATAATAATAATAATAATGAATACTAGAACCTTTTTATATTTATATAACGAGATTATGTATAGTATATATTACTCTCTAGATAAACTAATATTTTCCCTAACTTTTAGTTTTCTAGGATAAATCCCTAGTAGCTTACTAAGCTAGGGGAGACTTAATCTAGTTTATTCCGGTTCTTACTGCTAGATAAACTACCCTAGTTTATAGGAGCTACTTACTATTAGATTACTTTATGGTAACTAGTGTTCTAGTTCTATATATAATTTACCTATTTATACTTCTTTATTTCTTTATTTTATCTCTTATATCTCTAGAGTGGTATCTGTTTTACGGGGATATTGACTATTATTGCCATTAATACTTCTACCCCATTCTATATATATTTTATTTCTATATATTCCTATTTTATACTATGTATAGAAGACGCATTAACATAAGCCAGAAGCCTGTATACCTGGTTTTACTCGCCTTATATTTATATTCAGATTATATTTATTAATTATATACATGCTTTCTATTACTATCTATAGATATGTATCCTTAGTAGATCGCTAGCGCAGATACCCTATGCTTTATTAGAGGTCTGTTAAGTAAGTATTAAGTAATACAATAACAACAACAACCTCCTATATCTTAACTAGCTCCTAGAGTACTTAGAGTTTATAGTATATTTTAGCTAGTTCCTAGACAGTTTAAAGCTTATAATTATAATTATAGTATTACTAGTCTCAAGTAGTTTCTTCTAGTTTAAATTTAGGCTCCTATTTTTCTTAGGGGTTATAATATTAATTTCTATATATTTCTTATAACTACTTATTTACCTTAGGGTTTAGAGGTTAAATATTTAGTACTTAGCTAGATAAAGACTTATCTTGAGAGTTTTATTCCTTAAGAATAGTTAGAGGAGTTCTAATACTTTCTTGTTTTTTGTATTACTACTATGAAGACTTTTTATTAAGAATAGAAATTACTTTAAGTTACTTATTTATATTATTTAATTAGATAAAGAATAGTTTTAAGTAGCTTTTTGTATTATTTTCGCTAAGTTTAAGAATATTACTTATAGATCTGTAAAGTTAAGAAGTATTTTAAATTATTTGAATTTTACTAAAGTTAGATCTTTTATAAGTTTATTTACTAGTATTATATTTATAGGTATATAGATTATTTTAAAACTACTTTTTAAGTATTTTTAGTAAAACTATATCTATTTAATATCTATATATTAAAGTCTAGTTAATAAATATTTATTATCTAAGATTACTAGTCTAATTATCTGGTAATTATTATAATAGATTTTCTATAAATATCTCCTAGGTTAAGCTTTATATTTTGAAATAGTTCTTTTAGTATTATAGTTTCTTTTAAGGTATATTTTAAGCTAAGAAGTTTTAGTTTAGTTAGTAATATTATTATAGTATTGTATTAAGTAGTTTTCTATTGGATTAGTTTCCTAAATAGAGAAATAATATAGGTATAATTTAACTTTTAAGTTCTTTTATAGTTTATAAAAAATATATTTCTAGTAATTAAAAATATATAAAGTATCTTATCAATACCCCTTAAGTTTCCAAGCTATAATATTAAGAATCTCGTTTTAAATAAGTATTAAATTATATAGTTTATAATATTAATATATATTTAAAAAGGATTTATAAGGTAATTTAAAAGTAGAAAACATATAAGTAAACTATCTAGTTATACTATAATAGAAGTATAAAGAATTAAACTAATTTTTGTCTAGTATTTATGAATTTCTTTAGGTATAGTTTTACTAGGATTTACTATAAAAGTTATTACTAGAAGTAGTATTATTAGGGTTAGGCTATAGTTAAGATTAAGATATTTAGCGATTTTAGTAATATATATATTATATATTAAGTAAATCTTATAATATGTATAATCTTAGACTATTTAAAATCCTAGGAAATATTTAATAGGATTTTACCTTTCAAGTTTATAAGTATATTTAATGTTTTTAATAATTTTGTAAACTTCCTTTTTAGCTATTTTATAATATAAGAGAAGAATATTATTTATAAAGAGTAAAATAAAGATATTTAAATCTTTTTTTTTAAATAGATAAAGCTTTTCTAAGTATAACTAGAAGCTTAATAATTTAAAAGTAGTATAAAAGGTTTTAGATTAAAGAAAAGGTATATCTCGAAGTTTATGAAAGGTATATTTAAGTTTTACGTAATACTTTATAACTTTAAATCTATCTAGTAGTTTAACTATTATCAGAACTCTATTAGGATTATTTATAATATTTAGAAATATATTAATAATATTAAAATAGTAGACTTTAAGGTTAAATTATACTATAATTATTATAGTTACTTGAAATATTTAGGTAATTAGTATTACTATATATATAGTTTATAATAAATTAATTAGTTATATATTCTTATATATAAACATCCTCGTTTTATACTATTCTAGAAAACTATTTATATCTATTCTATAAGTAAAAACTTATTTAAGAAAAAGGGGCTTAGATCTAGTATCCTAGAAATCTATATCTTACTAGGTACCTTTCTTTTTTTACTTTATAATCTTAGTTCTTCTTATTTTAAAAAAAAGAACTTTATAGTAGTTCTAGTAAATTAGTAATATTTTTCTAAGTTTTTAGTAGTATAACTAGTTAATTAAAGTATATTTAAATTTTAGTAGAAAAATCCTTTTTTAATACTATATTTTGAATAATAAGAAAAACTATTAAAAAGTTAAAACTATTCTTATCTAGCTTTTATTACTAATTAGGTAAATAAGTACTAGTAAAACTATCCTATTTATATTTTAATAAGTATAAAATACTACTATTATATTCTTTTAAAAACACTATATAGTTACTGATGGTAATTTCTGGTTTTAATTATCATTATTATTTATTTTTATATTATTAGCCTAGTTTCTAGATAGTTAAAGATTCTGACCTAGCTAGTTATAGTTTAGAGCTATATTTTAGTTTACTTCAAGTTAGCTAAATAGGGGTTCTAAAGTAACTATTTCTATTTTTAATTAAAATAAGTATTTCTTCTTAGTTAACTAGATCCCTAATTTTAAACATATTATCTAGGTTTCTAGTTATTAGTATATTTCTTAAACTCTAATTTTTATTTAGGGTTGTTATATTTAGCTATTATTAATTAGAAACCTAGACTAGTTTTATTAGTTTAAACATTAAGTTAAGTATAATTAAACTTTTCTTATTAGTTTTAGAAACTAATTTTAAGCTTAGCTTAGTATTGTAGGCTATTTCTAGTATTAATAAGATAACTAATAGAAGAGAGGTTTTTTTATTAGGTATTCTTGCTATTCTCAATTTTCTAGGTATTTTAATAATAAAGCTTTCTTCTTCTTTAGTAATTAACTTAACTAGTAGTTTTATAATTTCTTTTATAAATATTTCTTATAAGTCTTATTTTGAATAAAATCTTATTTTATTTAATTTAATATTCTTGGTAAGAGTAACCCTCTAAAAAGTAAAGATCTAGATCCTATATATATTACAGGTATTTAGAATATAGTATACTAGATATCTAATATATCTTTTTAATTTAACCTTAAATAACCTTTTTAAAATACTTTATTTTTAGTATTTTTTAAGTAGGTATACTTAATAATTATAAATATAAATCTATTTTTAGTAAGGTTATAAGTTTTAATAAAAACTTAGAGTATATTCTAGTACTTACTAGTAAGAATACTACTTATACTAGGCTCTTTTAACTTTATATAATAATTTCTAGTTATTCTAAATACTTAGATATATATAATGTAGTATAGCTATTATTTAAATTAATTCTATTTATAGTTTAAGTAGTAGTTCTATAGTTTCTTATATTTTTATACTTTAAGTAATTAGTTCCTTTCTAGTATACTTACTTGCTCTAACTAGTTTTTTAGTATAAGAGGGAAATAACTCGAGATTAATCCTTTATTCTATTATTTATCTCTAGTAATTAGTTTCTCTCTTAATTACTATTACTATTCTCTTAATATTTTATTAAATCTTATAAATTAAAAGGTTTTTTATTTCTTTATTTGATTTTTGAATATTAATAATACTTAAAAGATTAAATTATAGGTTTTATTAAGTAGTATAAATAAAAAGAAAAAGCCTAAAAACTTATCTTTAATAATAAAAGCCTAGGAGTTATTTATATATACCCTAGTTTTTTATTTCTTTATTTGATTTTTGAATATTAATAATACTTAAAAGATTAAATTATAGGTTTTATTAAGTAGTATAAATAAAAAGAGAAAGTTTACAAATTTATCTTTAATAATAAGAATTAAAAAGCTATTTATATAAATTTTAGGGATATTAAATAGATCTTAGGTAATATAATAAAATAAGTAAACTAAATATAACTCTAAAGTTTATTTAGAGATAGCTTATTAAGAATAAACTATTATATAATAAAAGTAATCTAATTCTTTTAATCCTATAATCTTTATTTCTTAAATATTAATAATTAAATACTTAAGAATAGTCTATCCTAGATATTTTATTCAAAAATATTATATATAAGTATTATTAAGTTTTAGCTTTAAAAGAGCTATTTTAAAGTATAATTGAGAAAATAGAATACTTAGTAATTCCGAGATAATACTAGAAATATTTAAATAGATTATAAAATAGTTTAAAGTAAACTTATATTCGAGGAAAACGAGGTTATACTTTCTAAGTTATTATCTTATAATAATAAAGTACTTAATTAGGCTAAACTTAAAAGTATAGTCTAGTCCTATATATTAGATCTTAGTCTTATTAAAACGTAGTATTTTTGTGATAATATTAGTATAGAAGTCTTTAATACAAGTAATATTATTTAATCTTAAATTAAGAATATTCTTCCCTTTAAGATTATTAAGAATTTGTCAAATAATTCTTTGCCTTTATTTAATTATAAGAAAATTAGCTAACCTATATTAGACTAAATCTATTCTTTTACTAAGTTTAAAAGATCTTTTCTTAAAGAAATCTATTAAATTAGTAATATAAACTACTTTATAGCTATTAAAAATTAGACTTTTCAAAAGCATATAAGGTTTTTAAGTAGTTGAGAAATCTTCTAGGGGAACTTTAAATAATCTTTTAAGGAGAATAGGATTAATGCTAATATATATTAAACTAGAGGGATAGTTATTACTACTAGATCTATTACTAAAAAAGGCTTATTTAGTTTTTAGAATATTTAAAAAAGCTTCTTTAGCTTCACTAGTATATTTCTTAGTATTTAGCTTTTTTTTCTTAGTAAGTTTCTATTATAAAATATAGAGTTTAGAATTATTTCTTTTGTTAATAATACTATTGTAAATAGTAATAGATATCTAAATATTAAGGAATTTAGTATATAAGTTAATAATAGTATATCTAATATATTTATAGTCTTCTAGAGGGTATAAGTAACTCCTGAAATAATATAGGTATTTCGTTTTAATTTGAGTTATATTTAGCTTTCCTGCGAGAATAGCTAATATACCCAGTATTTTACTATAACGTTTAGTTGAATTTCTATTAGTATAAGATATAATTATAAAGATCTCTCTATATTTAGCTAAAGTCTTAATATTAAAGTTAAGAGTTTCTCTTTTAAAAATATTCTAATACTAAGTTATAGTTTAACTAGGTAAAATATATTAAGTAAGTATTTAAAATTATTTTTTTATTATAAGAAGTTTCTAGANTAGATTTCTAGGATATTATATATAATTACTTAGAAGTAGATAATATACTATTTATTATATTATATTAGACTAGAGATATTTAAATTAGTTTTCTTAAGAACTTTCTTATATTTAATTTTGATTTATTATTATATAATTGAATTATTCTAGCTATATTAATATTTTAGAACTTTTAGGAGAGATTAAAAAGATATATTATTTTTATTGAAAAGCTCTATTTAAATAGGTATTAGAAAATTATTATTCATAGTAGTATTAACTTATATCTAAACTATATTATAATATTTCTTTATTTCTTTATAGTTAGATTTTTAAATTATTTAAAATTTAAGATTTATTATATAGTATTTAAAAGTTCCCTAAGTATAAAGAATATAAGTTATAGTATTTTGGACTTTCTTTAAATAGTATTCTCTTAGTTAAGCTATTTATTAAATTTAAATAGTTTAAGTATTTTCAAAGTATTAAGGATAAGTTTAATATCTAGATTAATATATTACTAGATATCTCAGCTAATTATATAGAGATATAGTATAATATATCAATAGTTAAAGTTAGAGTTATAAAATAGTTTTATTATTATATTAAAATTACTAGTAATTAATTATATTATCTTTAAATAGTTTATTAAAGAATTAATAGAATAGATTGAAAAGAATTTCTTTTATATTAATTAATTATAGCTAGTCTAGAGATAAGTAAATATTAGTATGTTTATAACTATAATAAATAAATAATATAGTATATAGTCTGAAATTAGGTTATTAAAAGGTATAGGTCTTTCTAACTAGAATAAGGTATTTAAATATATATAAATAGAATAGTTGTATTTTATATAAGCTACTTAAGTTATATAGTAATTAGTAGAGTTATATAATAGCTTTGATACTATATATATTCTTATAGAATTATGATTATATTTATAGTTACTCCGAATTATTTTAGAATACATATTACTTTTTCCTAGTTTTTGTAAATACTTATAATAAAAAGAAATACTATATATGAAATAAGATAAGTTATTAGTTCATAAAATACACTTTTAAGGAATAATATATCTTATATAATAAGTATAAATTAACTAATAATCTACAAAGGTATTTTATAGTAATATTCTAAGCTTATTTTAGTAAATATAAAAGTATGAATAGTTTTAATGATAATTTCCATGTATTTCTAAGAGATAATAAGTATAAGAAGTTTGTTATTTAATATTAAATATAGTACAATTTCGAGGACTATATTTCTATTATTCCTAAGATATTTGTTATATTATATTTAAGTAAGTAATTTATTATCCTAGATAGAAGTTAAATTACTAGACATTTCTAAGATTAAGTAATACTATATATTTTTACTAAATTTAATATTTTTAATAGTAAGATTAATAAAAAAGAAGATATAGTTTTTATATATATTTTTATATTAGAAAAGGTATTGCTTAACTATTATCTTCTAAAAGATTTTACCTAACTTAGGTATTACTAGTTTATAATATTTAAATAAATAATTCACTTTTCTATAACTCTTTTATATCTATAAAGTAAACTAGTTATAATCTATTTTAGTAATACTATTTTAATTATAATATTCAGAATAGTTCATATGCTTATACTACTTAGTATTATTATATTTAATATAGTATTATATCATATGTTTTAGGAGGGGCTAATAGCTCGCTCTCTACTACGACTATTAGTAGATATATTATCCCCTAAAGTACAACTTTAGGTTTCTTACCCCCTTTACTAACTACCATAGCTAGTCTCTAGTTAATCCGGGGCTAAACCCCTCGTAGTTATAGTAGCTAGTATACTTACCTTATATTAACCGTTTCGTAGATAATAAATAACTAACAACTCTTTCTACGATAACCTTACGCCTTTATACCCTTGTACTTTTATACCCTTATACCTTTATAGCTACACATAATTTAAATATCTTGAGATATTTAATCATTACTAATTATAGGTATTCTATTTAAACGTTTATTATAACTTCGATATCCGTAACTTTAATATCTCCTAGACTAAGCTTTACTTACCCCTAAGACGAGATTTTATATTACTAATATAAAAGTTCTCTATTATTAATATAAGCTAACTTATGATCTCTATATAAGTATAGTAGGACTTGGTTTATTCTTACTAGTAAATAATTTTAATTTATTAAGTATAGTTAATAGTTAACTTATAAATAATATTTATATAGATATAGATATTCCTAGTATAGCTAGTTATTTTTCAAAATTTCTATGATTATATTACTATAATACTCTAAAGTATCTAGTAACTAGTATTATAGTAGTATATTAATATTAAAGTATTACTTAATAAATACCTAGTCCCCGATATTATTAGTTTAGTATAGTAGGTTATAAGTTAGCTAGATAATCCTTTTTTAAATATTTATAAGTTACTTGTTAATTATAGTACTTGGGATAATTTTATTAAGACCTATTTTAATAAAGTAATAGTTTTAGTTATAATAATTATAGCTAGATATCTCTATACTAATTCTGTATTTTGTTTTTGTAGGTAGTTATATAGATTTTGAGGAGATTTTAGTTCTATTATAAAGGATACGGAAAAGCGATAGATTATAGAATACCTAGTTTTTAGTATTTTATTTTATTCTATTTTTAAGAGGTTTATAAAGGTTCTTAACTCTATGACTTTAATAGTTACTTTTAGTTATATATATTAAATCCTGGTTTTAATAAGGCTTTTTCTATATAGATCTTTATTATGAGGTCTTTTATTATTATAGGGTTAAATATTAGAACTGGGGGTATAATTGTCTACGATAATAGGTAATTTTATTACTATTTTAATTAGTTGCGAGCTAGTATTGGCACGAATGCTATTATTAGGTAAGATTTATAGTTAAATCTATATATAGGGTAAAGAGCTTAGATACTATTCTAGGTATAGAGTAAAAGTAACTAAATATAATACGTTTTTCTTATTTTATTTTATGAATAACGATTACTTTAATATTATATTGAATAATTATCGGTAATACTATNAGTACTAGTTTTTATATATAAATAAAAGAAGTATAAAGTATAGATTAAAAAGAAAAAGTTACTAGTATTAGTAATACTATACTATATAGTATACACTACCGCGTACGGTATATAATCTTCTATATATATATAGTATACGTAGCTATATACTTCTAGGCATATATAGTATATATAGTTATATATTTCTATACTTTACTAGTAATACTTATTATTAGTTATAAGTTAGTACTATAGTAGTTAGTAAATAACTACTATACTATAGATCTAGAGCTTTATATACTTACGTATAAATATATAATATAGGAATAATAATAATAGATACTAGAACCTTTTTATACTTTAACGATAAGATTATATATAGTATATAATTATGCCCTTATAAATCAACTAATACTAATTAATAGTTAACTTATTTCTTACTACTATACTATAGATTAGTAAAGTCTTTACATAAGAAGAAATAATTATAAACCTTTTACTTAAAGTTTATATAAAATAAAAGATTATAAGTATTAACTTAGATACCTTATAGATACTACTCTTACCTTTATCCCTAGTAAAATACCTCTAAGTTAATATATTAATTTTACATTATTAAACACTAACGAAGTAAACTTAAACATTACTTTTTAATATATACTAGAAAGTATTAAGTAAATATAATAATCTTTTAGGGTATTACTAGATACTTATAATATATAAGATTTATAGTATCCTATATCTCCTATACTTAAGAAACCTATATAGTATCTCGAAACCTTTATACTTTCTTGAAATAATCCCGTTTTCAAAAGACTTTATACTATTTTATTAATATATCTAAACTATACTTTAAATTAAATATAGAAGTAAACCCTAGTATAATAATAGCTTAGGTAACCCTAAGTAATTACTATTCTTCCCTAGAAAGACTTAAATTATAGATTAATATAGATCTCTTTAGAAAACCCTTTAAGCTTAACTATAATAACCTTATATAAATAAATACTAAAAATATTGCTATTCTTACAATATTTTATATTTATTAATATAACTTTATAAAAATCTATAACGACGAGGTTTTTAATTATTTTAAATTAAGTTTTAATAGGTAACTCTTATTAATATAAGAACCTTTCAATAACTATATAATCCAATACGTTTAGAAAAACTTTAATAATTAAAATTAATATAAACAATAATAGGATTTATAGTATATTATATTAACTTGTTCAATATAGGTATTTTAAATACTAGACTCTCGAGGGACTAAATAAAATAAAGAGGTATATCTTGGGTTTCAGGACTAACCTTAAGAATTACCCCAGATAAATTAATAATTTCTTTAATATAGATAACTTTAAAATACTTCTCTATACCATTAAACTTAAGGTTAAAGTAGTAATACTTATAGTTAAAGCCTAGTTAATATCTAAAAACCTTATATGAAATACTTAGCTTTTAGTCTTACTTATATATAATATATAACTTCTACTACTACTAGTAGGACTACTAATCTCTAAACTATATAGTATAGAGCTTTCTTACTAGTAGGAGATATACTAAGATAAAAGTAATATGTAATATTCCTAGTAACTTAAATATCCATTGTACTTTTTCCTTACTACTCTTTTTAAAAACTTATTTACTAAATATATTATAAACCTTATAAAGTTATATAATAAAAGAATAAGATATAGTAGAAGCTTATATAATATTCTTAAGACTAAAGTTTATATTTTTATAACTATTATTTTAAGATTAGTATCCTATACTATATATAAGTAAAAGTTTTCTCTATTATACTAAAAAATTAAATTCTCGATTTTTATTTAAATACCTTTATATACCCTAGTCAGAACCTTAACTTGAAATAAATAGTTTAATATATTTAAAAATACTTTAAAAAGAATCTACTAGATTTACCTCTCTAACTAGTAAAATACTATTCTCAAGAGTATAATAACTAAAAACCCTAATTAAAATAAAAAAGAAATATTTAAAACACTTATTATAAAACTTACTAACTTTTAGAAGATTTTTAAAACAGACTAGTATACTAACAAAACCCTCTATTACGAACTTATAAATATATACTATAGTATACTAAAATACTAGTTAATACTGTTTAGCTTTATACTAATTTCCTAGAATCTCTATAACTAGTTATACTTAGTTATAAATATTACTATAATACTCGAAAAATCGTATTACGTTTAGAATAATAGAAGTAATAGTAATATACCTAAGGAATAGTTTTAGACTAATTATATATATAATATACCTTAAAATAATACTTAAAATTATAACTATACCCCTAGCTATTCCTAACTACTCTAGAATACATATTACTTTTCCTTAACTTCTATATATACTTATAATAATACAAAATACTATATATAGAGTAAAAAAGGTTATTAGTTAATGAAATATACCCTCGAGGAATAGTATACTTTATATAATAAATATAAATTAACTGCTAATCTAAAAATACTCCCTCTAATAGTATACTAAACCTTTCTTACTAAATATAAAAGTATTAATAACTATAATAATAATCTCTAAATACCCCTAAGAAATAATAAATATAAGGAATTTATTACTTAGTATTGAATATAATATAATCTCGAGAACTATATTCCTATTACTCCTATACTATCTAATACCTATAAATAATTCTTTCTATTATATTTTAATAAGTATCCTACTACTATAAATAGAAGTAAAATTACTAGAATTTTCTAAAATTAAATAGTATTATATATCTTTACTAAAATAAATATTATTACTTTTAAGTTTACTAAGAATATAGATATAACATCTGTATATATTTTTATACTTAAGAGCTATTACTTAATTACTTTTTTTTAAAAAACTTACTTAACTTAAGTATTACTAACTTCTTAACTACTAGGTATTTTTAGTTTATAGCTTTTAGGTAGATAATTAATCCCTCTATAAGTTTTATATTTCTATAAAATAAACTAGGTATAAAATATTCTAGTAGTATTACCCTGATTATAATACTTAAAATAGTTAATACTCCTATTTAACTTAATATTATTATATTTTGTATACTACTATATAATACCCTTTTCTTACTCTATTTTATAAATATAAATTACTTTAATATAATATTTAACAATATATATAACTAGTTATACGAACGTAAAAAGGTTATATTTATTAATTAAAAATAGGAATATCTATAAATACCTTTTAATAAAGAGAAAATACTTATTTCTATGTATTTTATAGAATTAGAGATATAGAAACTCTACTATTAATTTAAGTACCTAGCTATAATATATTTCTGTAATATCCTTACTAAAACAAGATATTTAATTAAATACTATACCCTTAAAACTCTTAAGAAGTACTACTACTAGTACTAGATATATAATACTATCCTTTCCTATTTGCATTTTACTATATAAGAAAATATTAAGTTTAATTTCAAAGTTATTATTAATATTATCTATATTAATAACTACCCTATACTATATATCATAAATACTACTATAGTATGTAATACTACTTACTTTTTACTAAATATCTTAGTAAAAGTAATATAAGAGCCCTTTAAAGTATACTAGATTAATTCTTACTAAAGCCTTCTAGATCTTATTACTACTAATATAAGAATAATGATTTAATTTAAAGAATTAAGATTAAAAAGAAAGCTATAAAGTTAATAGTCTAAATAATACTAATTAAAATGTATAATAATGTTAGTAAAGTTAAATATTACTATATTTTCCTCTACTAAATATATAAGATTTATTATAATAAAATCTTTATAGTAACTTAAGAGGTATCTATCTAGGTAATATATAAAGTAATTAATAATATTACTAGGCTAAATAGTTTTATACTTATACTACTTATGTATAGTAAATATGTATACTTTATAGATCATTTTACTCTTTCCTTAGATATAATTACCTATATTTATACTATTTAGAGAGTAATAGAAAAGGTTTACTATACTTATACTAAATATACTATCAATATAGCTTTAATAATATATAATGGCCCTAATATCTTATATATAATAATACTCTTATTTTGGTTTTTTATGTATATATAATAAGAGAAATATAATTAGTAAAACCTATTTCGCTTTATTACTACTTATAATAAAATATATATTTTTAAAGCTTTTTAAAATCCTTACGAATTTCAAATAATAACTATAAAACTATATTTTAAAGATAACTAAATACTCCTATTTATACTATTAATAGTAATAGTAATAGTACTAAGTATAAAACTAATAAGTAATTATTTTATATATATCCCTAATACTATTACTAGAAATCTAATATTACTAAGAAATGTATAATCTTATAATAATATCCTAATTTTATCTATTATTACTCCTATAAAACCCTAAATTATGTATTAAATACTATAAAATACTATTATTATATATAATAGTAACTCTTCTATTATTAGTAATAATAATTCCCTATTTGTCTAAATTATTTATAATATCTCTAATATATTACTAAGAGTTTTGAACTCTTTAAAATATAGCTTAATTATTATTCTAGTTTAGGTATTTTACTATAAACTTTATTTTATAGTATACTCTATGATTAAAAGAAATTTAGATTTAGTTTTCTTTTTTACCTTTTGACAAAAAAGTATTATTATAATACTAAATCGACTATTTAGAAAATTGATTAAAAAAGAAATTAGACCTATTATTACTAATAGTATTATTAAGATTATTTAGTTTAACCCTATCTTCTATAAAAGCTATAAATAATTTAAGTTATATGTTATTAATAGAATTAAGAATAAAGATATAAATAAAGTATATAAGAAATTATACCTTATAATCTAAAGTTTTAGTAATAATAGTGAGTTTCAAAGATTAATATAATTACTCATAATCTAATGAAATAGCTAATAGTAAATTTTAGTTCTAGCCTTAACTCTCTTCTAATATAAGAATATAAAAATATAGCTTTAAAATATTACTCAAGCCTATACTTAAGCTAAGATAAAGCTTATAAAGCATATTATAGTCAACTTACTATTTTACTTTAAAAAATAATACCTTCTAGGATCTATAATAATTATTATTAAACTATTATATAAGTTTGCTAAAACTAGTATTTACTAATAAGTAACTTATTCTGAATACTTTAAAAAGTAGTTATAAATAGAAATATCGATATATAACTTATACTTCCTTATTTTATACTATACTAATAATAATTTTAGCTTTATAGGTATATAAACTAATAATACCCTTAACTTCTCTAATACTACTTTCTTATACTATAAAGACAAAAAGCTCTAAAAAAACCTTATTTAAAGTAAAGCTAAAAACTACCTTTCTAGAAACTATACTTCTTATATTTAATAAAAGTATCTTAAGCTTTAATAGTAATATTTTCTATTTATATTAAAAATACTAAAGGTAAAAACTAATACTGCTTAATATATATACTATACTGAAGATACTTAAGAAAGTATATATTAAATAATATATATATAATGAATACCTCGCTTTAATATACTAACCTGAAATATTATTTAACCTTTTACGTACTATATAAAAGTAATAACTTTCTACTACTAATACTACTATTCTTCATAAGTACTTTAAATAGTAAATTAGATACCTTAACTATAACTTTAACTTTATGCTATTTAACTTCTTAAAAATATATTTCTATACTTTTATTAATAACTCTTCTACTAATAATACTAATTTCTTATTTTAACTAGTATTTATAATAGTCCTAAGCTAAAATATAATAACCATTAATAACTGATTTAACCTTAATAGTAATTTTATATACCCCTCTTCTATTAAAAATAGAAGGATTACTAGGAATATACTTATTTTAAAGATTTATATTATAATAATTAGTATAGATTTTACTTATTCTATATTTATAATACTCGAGAAAATCCTTAAATACTAAACCTTCCCCTAAATCCTAACTATTATATATACTAACTTATACTTATTCTATAAATACCTCGTAAAGCTTAGTACTACTAAAGAGAAATACCTAATAATTAATATTATAGTATTAAAGTAATTATAAAAGTACTACGAGCTCTACGAAATATAGTAGATTGATAGAAAAAGTAATATTGCTAATATTTTCATAAAAAGTAACTTAAACTATACTCCTAAGAGATTTATAAATTTAAACTATATAACTATTTAAATAAAGGGATCGGTTACTTAAATAGAGTAATTAATACTAGTATTTAGATATTAACATATAAAAAGTAAAAAAATCACTTTTAATACTATTTTATACTTATTCTTGATACTATTTTAATAGCGTTTTTAGTACGTATTTATAGTATTTTTAGTACTAGCTTTCACATAAAAATAAAAAAACATAGAATATATAGTAAAAAGAAACAATTACTAGTATTAATAATACTATACTATATAGCATGTACTACTGTATATAATATATATACCTATATATATACATATATATATAGTATATATAGCTATATACTTCTAAGTATATATAGTATATACAGTTATATACTTCTATGCTTTACTAGTAATACTTATTACTAGCTATAGCTTAGTATTATAGTAGTTAGTAAGTAATTACTATACTATAGATTTAAAGCTTTATGTACCTATATATAAATATATAGTATAAGAATAATAATAACGAATACTAGAACCTTTTTATACTTATAAGACGAGATTATATATAGCGTGTAATTATCTCCTTATAGATAAACTAATAATAATATATATAACTAGTTTTGCTAAAATAGAAAGATTATACTTATTATTTCAAAATAGAAATATTTATTACGAAAAGCTAGGCCTTAATTATAATTTAGCTAAAAAGACTATAAATACTATTTATTTACAAATAGAGTATAAAAGTGAAGTTCTTATAAAAAACGTGAAAAGTCTACTTAAAAGTAGTACTAGGGGCTTACTAGTAGCCTACTAGTACCTAGCTTCTTAAGTATAATCCTTAAAGCTTAGATAAAGCTAGAGTTACCTAGTTAGGTATAACTTATAATATTACTCTTTTCTTTACTAGTAGTATATTAAGGCTACTTTTTAGGGTTCTTATTATATTTATTAATTAATCTAAAATACACTTTAAACTAATCTAATACTTCTATTTCCTATATTATATCTACTACTTCTTATATAGTATTTATAAATCCTTTCTATTTAATAAAAGCTTACTATTACTACCTCTTACTTACTTAGTACTATTTTACTGTTAGGATATCTTTATATTCCTATTATACTTTACTATTATTATTGTTTATAAATGATAGTTAAGGGTTAATAATCTTTTACCTAAATAAAAGGTTACTAGCTATTTTCTAAAACAAATCAATGTAGAACTGAAAATAGACTATCCTCAATATATTTAACTTAATAATATATAGTATAAAAACCCTTATAACGTTTTATTTATGATATAACTAGTCTAGCTTCTTATTTTACTATAATAATTTATAGTTTAAGATATTTAGCTATATTTTATTCTTTACTTAGTATTTATCCGCGGTATACTAATACTGATTCGCTGAGGTTTTATTCTACTATTAAGCTAGTATGATTTTAGTTTAGATAAATCTTGTAATATCATTATTAGTTTATCCGGTAGAGATAATCGTATACTATACGTAATCTAGTTATATAAGTATAAAAAAGTTCTAGTATTCGTTATTATTATTATTATATAACATAACTATATATATAGTGAAATAGGCTATGGCTGAAAGGGCTTAACTAACTAAAACCAGCTAACTACTCCCAGCTATAATACTTGAAAAAGCTTCACGTATACCATATATAAATGATTTTATAGAAAGGGCAAAAATAGATAGAAAATATTTAAAACATATTTTATGAAAAGAGTAATATATTTATAGATCTATAATCTAAGAATCAAAGTAGTCTAAATAGTAAATCCTGAAATAGTAGAAGAAAAGAGATTAGTTCTTTTATTTATATTATATAAACTACTTTATTTATACTCGGGATTACTAAAAACCTACTTATAGTATATACCTATTGCTATTTATAAACCTAGCCTTATTATAAACCTCCCCTTAGGCTTATTCAAAGCCCCTATAAGATAAACCTAATAATTTATCTATTATATTGAAGTTTTCTCTAATTAAAATATAGTAATTACTAATAGTCCTCTTAAATATAATAGTTCTTAAAGTACTATTAATCATTATAGTTAACCTACTATTAATCCTATTCAAGTTTTTAAATAAAGCAAAGCTATTCTTTTTATATAGCTAGGTATAAGAAAGTATAATCAATAGACCTATAAAAATATTTTATAAAATCTATTATTACTGATCTACTTACTAATTAATAAACAAGTCCCTTAAGTATATTCTTATAATTATAAAGTCCGACCTAAGAAGGTAATTAGGTTATAAAAGTAAACTATAACCTATAAAAATAATTACTCATATTACTTAGCTAGTAAATAACTTGGGTATTTTTAAAGATTATTCTATAGTTTCTTAATATTCTAGCTTTTTACTATACTATTAGCTATTATCTCCCAGGGTCCTAGGTTTACTAATAACATTACATAGAATTTATTATTATTATAGAGTTATTCATAATTTAAGAACTTTTAGCTTCAAAGTTATATAGCTAGGAGCTTTTAGAATAATATCTATTTATATTTACTCTATAGAAACTAGAAGTAATTTAGTTACTTTTTTATTTAATATATAGATCTATAAATCGTAATTATATTAATAAAGATTAATTAGTATAAAATGTAGTAATAAGTAATTACTATGACTTTAGTCACATTACTATATAGTATTTAAATAGGATAGAGAATTACTATAATTAAATTAATAAAACTTAAATACTTTACTAATCTATAACTACTATTTATAAATAAGAAAACTAATTTTAGAGTTACTATAATAGTAATCCTCTATATACTAAAGACTTTCCTAAATATCTAAAACTCTATTATAGATAAAAGCTTTTAATTATTTAATAGCTTTTAGGATAGATAAGTACTTATCTTATTATTATTCTATTAAAACTATATAAATATTAGTTTATAAGAAATAAAATATATCCTTAGATATACTAGCGTTTCTATAAAACTCTAAGAAATTATTAACTTTTTTAATAAAACTATTATTATTATAATTTCTTTATAAGGAATATAAGTAGTATATATAACTATCTAATTAGTTTACTATAAAGTTAACTTAATAGTTCCTATTATAATAGTATAGGAAAACTATAATATTAGTATTATAGAACTATTTTCTATTTAAGAAAAAGTTTTATCCTATTTATTAAACTTTACTATTAATAAGTAATACTTCTTAAGTATTTAAAAAAATACTATTAGAGATATAAAAGAAACTAGCTAGTCCTATTTATAAACCTATCTTAAATAAAAAAGTAAACTTAATACTATCTAGTATATCTTCTAGTGAAAATATATTTTTGGTATTATAAAGTATTATATAATCTTTAACCTCTATTTATTATTATTCAAGATTTAATTTCAAAAAACTTAGATTTTCTCTATAATATCTAATAAAATACATTACTAAAATATATTTATTTCTATACTAATTAATAATAGAGAATAGTTTTTACTAATCTAAAATAAACTTTTAGCTATATTGAAGAATAAAGAAACTAATACTAGATAGATGAGTTTTTATAAATGAAAGCTACTTTTATATAAATCTATAAACCCTAAAGTAAAAGTATAAAGAGTTATAATAATCTAAGTTTTTTTAAGTAACTACTAACTAAAATATAAAAGAATTTCTAAATTAGGTCTTATATAAATTACTATTTGGTAATAGTATTCTAAATATTTACTTTCTCTATAATTATAAGTAAATATAAAAGAATAATAATTTATAGAATCCATAAATAAACCTTACTTATAACTAGAGAGAATTCTAAGTTTCTTAATAAAAATATAGGGATATTATTATTTATATCTAGTAGTATATTTAGCTTCTCAGGTTTTATATATTCTATACTAAGGAACCTTCTATAGTTAGCTTATATCTTCTTCTAGTAAACTATAATATTGTTCTTATTATTATTATTATAATCTTAGAACTATTTAAAAAGATTAAATTATTTCGTTACTAAAGTTTCTCTAGCTAATATATCTAAAACAAGTTTATAAATAAAATATAACTTCTAAGTAACTCTATACCTATCTCGTAGTTATCTTTTTGCGGGTAGCCGTATAGATTTCGAGGAGGTTTCAGTATTATCGTGAGGGTATAGTTATAGAAGAGTAATAGATTATAGAATACCTAGCTCTTATGTCTCGAAATAGGTACTCTATTCTGTTCTATCTTTAAAAGGTTTAAAAAGGTTCTTAACCCTATAACCTTAGTAGTTATTTTTAGCTTTATATATTAAGCCCTAGTCTCGATAAAGCTTTCCCTAACTATTACTACGAGGTTTTCTACTACTATAGGGTTAAATATCGGAACTAGGGGTATAATTATCTATAATATAGAGGACTTTCTATATTTAAGTTTTATAGTCTTTTTTCAACCTAGTAGTATAAATTAGGATATTATTGATATATATTATAATAAAATTATCTAGGAATTTATATAATATTTTATTAATATACTACTAGAATATTACTAGGGTTTTAGTAAACCTAAAAGGGTAAACTATCTACTTAAAAAAGTTATATTAAGTATAAAATACTATTTTTTCTTAGTTTTCCTCTTTAATCTATATCTTATAGAAAACTATAATAATATTAAGTTTT